>NWSH02000570.1:20940-35364 GCA_002382865.2 Heliothis virescens
TGTCTATGAAACTCCGTCAGTTTTTAAGCTAAATCGATGAAAATTAAAGCTGTTTCTGCCCTTCGTTGTGTGACGGTGTCGCTGTTTTTCACACGGACTGCTTTATGTAGCCTTTTCGCGCGTAACTAGCCCCGATAAGTGTTCACTTTTACCGATAGATGGCGTTGTCCATACATTCTAAAAAGGCAGTCAATGCAATGCAATGGTATGGTATGATAAGTCTGAAACATCTCGAATCGTCTCGCGCAACCCATCGTTTCCCCGGGCTCTTAGAATTCGACATCAGACGTTTAAGATCTTTCATTTTGACGACCCGTTATCGCTGGCATAAGCGACATGTTTCGCGTACGAAGTCGCGGGCAGAAGCTAGTATTCTATATGTATTATGTTCATGCATAGTGTAGCATAACCACATGTATATGTTTAGTTTATTGAAATATAATAAGTGTTAATTATTTTTTTAAGTTGTGCACATGTAATTTACCCTACCCCTATCGAATCTCTCTATCGCTTTAAGGTTGGCTGTAAGAGAACCCAATTCTGCGTTAAGCTCAGAGTTGTACATAACCTTTATGTATTTCTTGTGTGTGTCATGTGTTAAGTGTGCAATAAAGAATAATAATAAACAAACAAATAATCTTAGTCTAGCTGTTTTTCAGAGCAAGCACAACAAACATACAAACTCACTAACATTTTAATATTACAAGGTTTCAACGCTATCTAACAAAAGATAGCATTCGCTATGAACTATTGAATCATACTCAATACTTGCACATCTATGTAGTTTTCAAATTCATGGGATTCATAAACTAATATCCCAGTTCTAGTTACTGGAGTTTTAAGGATGGTACAGTTCGCTTGGTTATTTGATGGCTCCTAGTTTAGTATTCATTTATTTCTGACTAGCTTCTGCCAGCGGCTTCGCCCGTTTCCCGAGCTATATGTCTGCCAAGTTTTATCAAAATCCGTCCAGTGGATCCTGAGATTAGCGTGTGCAAACAGACAAACTTTCGAACATACGAACATTCATTTTTTTTAGATTTTTTACTCTTTTTTCATTCCTTGGTGTAGTAACCTTAAAGAAGGAAGAGCTCGTGGCTAAGTAAAAGCCGCGCGGATCGATCGATCATAAGGTTAAGCAACGCTTGGCGCGGTCGGTCCGTGGATGGGTGACATCTTTTCATAAACGAGTTCTTCCGTGTTTCGGAAGGCCACGATAAACAATGGGTCCCGGCTGTCATTTGAAACTTTGGCAGTCGTTACGCGTAGTCAGAAGCCAGAATGTTTGACAACCAGTCTTACCAAAGGGGTGCAGGTTGCCCAGGTTGCTGGGTTGTGGAGGTCAGATAGGCAGTCGCTCCATGTAAAACACTGGTTCTCAGTTGCATTCGGTTAGACTGGAAGCCGACCCCAAAATAGTTGGGAAAAGGCTAGGCAGATGAGGCAGATGATGGTGTAGTTTTTTTAAGTTTCTTAAAAAAACCTTCTACCCACAATTACAGTATAAGACTTTAACCCAGTGCAGCTTAGTCTAACAGTAAATGTGCAACGACTACGCGGATACAAAGTTCCGCGAACTTTAGGGAAACCCACTAAGAATACGCGACCTATTTTACACAGATAGGTACTACTTCGCTTTATGTGCAGTACGTATCCTGAAGAGTATTTAACTTTTATGTTAGTTAAACAAGTAATTATTTAAAAATAATTTTTGGTATGTTTTTGCTATGCAAGATTTCTATGTGTTTAGTGGAAGTGCATAAATAGGATTATTTTTTCCCATCTTACAATCATTTATAACTCAACTCCATGACACAGAAGTATGAAAAAAGAATACATATTGCGCTGACCAAGAAGGGCGAAAGGATGAAGATGATCTAGTAGAAGCAAAAGTTATCATCGAAAAACATAAAAAGGTTTGTATCTTACCTGATAGAGCTCTGGATCATAAGATTCCATTTCTTTCCAGCCATAGTGAGGCCGATGAGAGACCGATTATTATTATGGCAGCCATACACGATACAGTATACTTGCGCAAGTCTGGACTTGCACAAGTATACAAGTGAGCAACTTGTGCAATAGGCTTGTGTCAACTAACAATGAAATCAATGGATGAGTGTTTCTAGGCGTAAATTGTGATATTTAATCAAGGAAAACCGGCATAATTCCTCACAAAATAATAAGATTATTGTTATTTTTACAAATACAAAATCAAAAAAATACACCCCGCGCCCCTCCGCCGTGAACGCCAATCAGAACGTATGACGTAACATAGTGGTATGCGCCATTGTTGTTGTTGACGTTTGGTTAAGATTTCCATACAACAGCACAAGCCACTTCGTTTTTTTGCTATTATTATCGTGTTTAGACAAGTTGAGAGTGCTATTTCCACCCATATCAAACAATACCGATAATAAACTGCCATGGAACCTGGTTTTATGAAAGCGAACAGCAATAATTTACCGAAAATTGACGCTGTTACGCTAGGCCGATTTTTCGCATCGAACACTGACTTTTGTTCATCGGAATTTCGTAATGTTAAAACTTCTATGTAAGTATAAACAATACTAAAATACTGCTTATTATCATTTTCACGTTTATTTCACTTTAGCACGCAGTCAATTATTATTTGAAGGAATATATACCAATTGCAAATTAATTGATTTTGAGGTTAGAATTACAATGTAAATATAGAGAGATGATAAATTGTAAAGACACTACTTTGTCTTAATGTCTTAAGCCCTATCGCAAGTTTAAAAAGTAAGTAAGTTTAAAGTTGGTAAACAACCTGGTTTCATTCGTGCATAAGATACCGTTCCCATAATATGGTACTCTGTATAATTCAGCATATCGTTTGGCAACTGGAAAAATATGAAGACTGTTTAACACAATACAATGCAAAATGCAATTGCATTGTAATTTAAAACCAAAAAGCTTTGGTTCTTCTTAAGATTTACTAGTTGAATATGTAGTCACTACTTTATTAAATAATACTTACATCGAAATGATCTTCACAAAAATACATTCTCGATGTCGTTGATAAACAATGAGCATCAGTCCTCCTTGCCAGTTTTAACCACTTTTTTCGCATATTTTTCTTGACCGGAACACGTATGAATAATTTAGTCGGAGTTTTTATACTTGTATTTATACACTGGGGCACTATACAGCTTTTAAAATACGAAGTTTCCATTTTTATTTAAACAAAACAAACATTCGCCTTAATGTGATATACCTGTTTGCCACTATGTGACGTCATTCACGACGCCATGACACTTTCTTGTGTTTTTACGTCAGTTTAAAAATATTTTATTCAAACTTAAAATATGTGCTTTAAATATAAGTTTTATCATGAAATATTATTTTTTGGGGTAATACAGGTACTAAACTATCGAAATAAGCCATTTTTGAAATTTACGACACAGGCCTATTATCTTCCAACACACGATACAGTATACTTGCGCAAGTCCAGATTTGCGCAAGTATACTGTATCGTATGTGGCCGCCATTAGACCTTTTCTTCAAAAAATATTTTGAAAGTTCTATGCCAAAGTAACTTGCAAAGAACACGTTGCTGCAGACTATCGGGGCTAGCAAAGTTTTTGCTAAACCTCAGTCTGCATCGGCTAGCTCGGTTGAGGTGATGCTAAGAGCGGCGTGTTCTTGGACCTGGTGGATGTTACACTCTCTACAGGTTGAGAGGTTATGTTGTTTCCTGGTATTCTATGGGCGCCACCAAGGCCTCAAAACCTTGGAATAAATAAAATTAAACAAAACAATATGTTCCTGGCATATATGTTATGGACTAGGTGATTAATGCGGGCATTATTCATAATGTGCGAGCATTATGAATAATGTTTAGCTCTATCGGGCTGAGTGATTAATTACTATTTAAACTTCATTATTTATCACATTGCACGGTCATTTTTATATTGCTACATGATTTTTGGGCAATTAGATAATAAAGCAAAATTTGACGCGGTGCAGGGAGGGAAGAACGCGTGACACGGTTTGACCAATCAGAGACCGCTATTCGGCATGCGGCTCATGCGGCGGGCGCTATTGTTTGTGTTTAGTTTTGCATTGTAAGCGAATTGTCCAAAAAATATATATCCTAGAATATTAGCTGTAAGTTAGGTTTTAATGACAGAAACGAATTGCTGTAAATCCGACTCCACGCAGTCTTGTCTGCCCTACCCCTAGAGTGTAATTCAAAATCGTGTAGGCGCGGAAGGGCGAGGCGGGCCGCGAGTTGAGGAGCAGGTGGTTGTAACACTCGCCACCGCGGCTGAGGCTGGCCGACAGCGCCGGCCAGCAAGCCGAAGCTGCAGTGGTGAGCGTTAAACCTATCTGCGACGATAAACTCGCGTGGGACCGCCGGAGCCCCGCAGCGCCGGAGCCGTGGCAGAAATCATGCCTGCTGCAAAAAACTGAATTTACCTCAATGACGATTCAAGCTTTACAAAATCTGACTGATTACTTAAATTGTTAAACGTTTAGTTTATTTTAAGTAACAATAAAAATTACTAATTAAATTTGTTTGTATTACTCTGCCCAAAGGGCGAAGTACAATATGTAGAATGCCCGGTCAATTTGATTATTTGAATGAACATTATTAAATTGCTCTCTCAGATTGGGCATTTTTCATAATGACCGGACATTATGTATAAGGCACAATTTATCATTTGGACCATAACATATGCAATATGTAATGATTACCCCGTCAGACTCATAATAGTAATTTAGGTTAGGCAATCAAGACACCAAATAAAATACAATACTTTATAGATTCATCATAGCAACAATAATAATGAATTTTGAAGTACCTATTTTTTGTCTCAAAAGTGCTACAATTACCCCTAAACTAGGCAAATTTAAAAAAAGCAACAGCATCAATTTCTGTAGTATTTGATTTATTAGTGTGGAGGCTATTGTGTTTTTAGCTTTGAGGTGCGCCGCCTCGATATGCTGACAGACCGCACCGCATGTTCTCAAAGAGTGCCGCCGCCTTTGTGACATACGCCGCCGTGTAACATAAATCAGTAGGCAACTTACTAGAGATGTATCATTATTGTGTTGAATGTTGACTTCAATAATTTACATGAAGTAGAGTAATTACACATAATAACGAACTGGCTTATGATATGAAGTTGGTGAAATTGATACAATCCCGGCAATAATAAACTTATCTAAAAAGTGTTAAACACGAATTAATATTACAAAGTAGACGCATCGTTATCGTACTCATTATTTAATTATTAATTTAACAATTCGTTGGCACTGTTAAATTAATAATAATTTGACAATCACACCTATGATACGAAATATTTTTGACTTCAATCGATATCGACATCAACATTTAAAATCCCTACTTCCCTACTAATATTATAAATGCGAAAGTAACTCTGTCTGTCTGTCTGTCTGTTACGCTTTCACGCCTAAACCAGTGAGCCGATTTTGATGAAATTTGGTACAGAGATAGAATACACCTTGAGGAACAACATAGCTTATAGCATAGCTTCTGCCCGCGACTTCGTACGCGGAACATGTCGCTTATGCCAGCGATAACGGGTCATCAAAATGAAAGATCTTAAACATCTGATCTGATGTCGAATTCTAGGAGCCCGGGGAAACGATGGGTTGCGCGAGCCGATTCGAGATGTTTCAGACTTATCATACAAATTGCATTGCATTGAGTGCCTTTTTAAAATGTATGGATAACGCCATCTATCGGCAAAAGTGAACACTTATCGGACCTAGTTCCGCGCGAGANCTGTAAGTATAAAATAAATTATACAATTTTGATACCAGATCTAGTTCTAGTTAGTTATTCTTTACAAAGTATGAACTATGAAAGAGGATATTCTAGTTTTACAAACAAGTTCTTTTCTAAATTAAATTATGTTAACACATATCAAGTGTACCGTAGTACTTCTTTAAAAAGGCCTTTGTTCTGGTCATGACCAAGAAACAATTGTATTTCTTAAATTAACAAATTCTTAAAACATTATGCTAGAGGTGGCATCTAAATGGAATGAGCCCAACGCTCCGCTTCTAAATTAAAATTAAAATGTGATTCTAAATGTCCTGATCCGCATGGGCACTGACACTGAGATAGTAAAAAGGTATACCATAAGTCCAGGGAAACCACTAGTCACACATCCCAGTAATATAGGGACTCACACCACGCGCACGTGCTACCGCATGGGCACTTCCTCATAGTGTTGGTGGTCCCAGCTGAGTTGGCAGCGCCAGCAACCAATATAAATGTGTCAGGAACATAAAAAGGGAAATTCTTCTGATTACATGCCGGTAAACCCGGACATGTTATTACAATAAGAAAAACTTTTAATAAAGATTAATAAAGATAAGGATAAAGAGCGGCACCCTGAAACAAAACAATGGGGCACACTATAATTCTGAACAAATCCTATAAATTGTGGCTTATGATTTCTGTTAAATATCAACGACAATTCACTTGCCGCTCCATTCTCGCATTCTTACTGCGGGGCGGCGCCATGCGGCGCCTCCGCCACATTCTTTTACTTTCTCGAGCACAATACCTAAAACAAATATAATACACAACTTTTAAGAAAACAGATTGACTATATAATAGTCAAATCTTGAAGAAAATAACTACTTACAGCCAAATTATTATAAAATTCTCGCACAACGAATACAACTCGATCACGATCGGCCATGAAAAGGAAATGGAAGATGCCTTGAGCCTTGAACTCAAAACACGACAGATAAGGAAGATGTCAAGGACAGACTAAACTTTCTTTATAAAAAGATTACTTTTTATAATTTCCAAATTACTTGCAGGATTAAACTACGAAATTTTCTGAATACGAATATCTATAACAGAAAATTCTACGAAATATAAAGTTATCAAAACAAAAATCGATATCAAAAGCCAAGAATCTATAACCTTAATCGATAACATGACAAATGTCAATCAACGAAACGTCAATTACAAACCACAACAAATCGTGCTGTTGACTCGTTGTGAATGCTAAACAAAGTGAATAAACGAATGAAAATTCCTTTCTAGTTCTCAAAATAGGATGAGAAGGCAACAATACATCGAAATGCAACCCCTCATAATTCTAATAATGCGCAAACTGTGATATTCTGCAAGAAAAGTGTTGTGCTACCACGAACACGTAGTGCAGCATTCTGTCCCCGCTTTCTTGGCGTCGTCGTCGGTGGCAAAGCCAACCAACACGGACCCTACAGCCCGTCCTACGAAAGGAGAACAAAATGCTACACCACATAGGTACTCTCCTGCAAAACAGCACAGTTGCGAAAAGTACCTACACGCAACAACGTTAAATATCACAAAACAAAAGACCAATTACTATCAAGAGGACTGCCAGTTATAAGGTCAACAACATCATAAAGAGGAACACAAACACTTTTCTCATTAGTTTTTGTATTAACTAGTATTATCGCAGTTTTCCTTATATTCGTTACTCGAGCGTCAAGCGTCGAGTAGTCTTTCCTCTTTGAAGATGTATTAGGGTCTACATACACTTATTCAGTTCCATTCGCATTTCGCTGAACGATTTTGGTCTCACTTATTCAGCTCTGCTTCTATCAGCCGCGTACAGTAGCGTAAGAGTGTTATCTCCGCTAAAATGCTTCTATCTACTACGTACGGCGCTGAATATGCTGCGAAGACGATCAGCTTCTCAATTAGTATTGTGCCCTCAACATGGACAGTTCTATGTGCAATATTTTTGTCGTTTAAAAAAATAGCCGTAAAAACAGAAAACGGTATTCAGGAACTATACAGGTATCACCTAGTCGACAAGGAGTTGAGAACCATACGTGTGCAGCGCTGTTCCGCCGCATTCAGCGTCGAATGCGGCGGAGCAGCGCTAAACGTGGCAGAACAGCGCTGAACTCTATCTAAAGCACTCGCAAGATAAAAACACATTTGTTCTCATTTCATACTCCTTTGCCGCGAAAACTGAATAGACGCGGCAAGTTGAACGGATTCGTACGCGTCTTCATACAAAATCGTTGTTTTCTATGGGCAAAAGCTGAATAGAGCTGAATAAGTGTGTGTAGTCCCTAAAAAGTTCTTGCGGTACTGAAACACAGATAGAAACACTGAGAAGCTCTGACACTGCCTACGGCAACAATTACTGGTTAGAGTTATTAGATAACGAGATTCCACCTGCTGTTTCGCCTGCGCATAAAAATGCATCCAAATCGGTTCAGCCGTTGAAGAGCTTAAACGTTGCCCCAGCCAAACACACACACACTTAGACAAACACACATAGCGGTTAAATTTATAACACTCCTTTTTTTCATCGGGGGTTAAAAAATGCCGAGTACACAGCAATGTGCATACTCGTAAAATAGTTAGTGCTACTTTCGACGCGATATCACGTGTACCAACAGAAGAAACTACTATCAAACAAACTCGTGTAGCAGAGTCGTGGAGTCGAGCGGTCGTGACGTCTCACGCCGATCTACGCTTCCGACACAGTGGGTTGCCATACAGAATAATAATATTAATGACCCAAAATTAACTTCTCTTGAACTTTATTCCAATGTTCTTGTTCCAGATCACGTATGGTAATCTGATTTTAAATAGCTCGGTTAAGGAAAGTTTTGTTGATAACATGTAGAATTGTAGAATATTTCAAAGTATACCTACATACATCATGCAGTGATGGGTTTCCTTTGTTTATATTAATTACTAGCTGTTGCCCGCGACTTCGTCTACGTGGGCGATATAGAACTACATAAGCAAGCAACTGATGAGCTAGCAGATTACCTACTAATAGCCGCTCGGGTTGGCCGATCAAGGTTCGTAAGCTTTGAGTCTGGCAAAGGTGTTAAGTATTCAGAAGTCAGAAAGCCGGTCAAACAGTCTTAAGTGGTAACGTGGTGCCCAAGTGAAGATGGGTTAGGATATAAGACATAGGTAGTCGGTAGAAAAAAAATAATTGGTACAAGTAAGCAAAGCTCTTACCCCCTCCCCCCATGCTTACGTAAACATTTTTCAACTAATTTATTGTTTTTTAAGTGAGAACTTTAGCGGCGCTGGGCACTTTTTGTATGGGGAAAAATATATAAATTCGCGACAAGTATCACGTGACAAACATATTTAAAATCCGGAAGTTCGGAAGGAGTTCGTTGGTAAGACATTTGACAACGTTTCGTTGTTCACATAATCCGTCGGTCAAACAATTTGTCTTAAACCCAAGTTCACCGACTACATAAATGTCCGTTTTCTTAAAAATACTATTTTTTATTAATTGTCACGTTCAGTGTTCAAAGTAAACAGTTGTTTTAAGAAAACTGACGTTTATTTTGCTCGTGAACTTGGGCCCTTAAGGTATTTTTCAAACGTGTCAAAATTGACAATACTGGCAGGCTTAGTAATCGTTTAAAACCATAGATGGAGTTTTGGTTTGTATTTTTATAAAATAAAATGGTGCCGGAGTGTTTTTAGCTTTTTCAGGCTACAGCAATAATTACAAAATATATTTTTGATTAATTTTAGGTCCACCAAAACCCTCAAAATCGGGGACAGATATATGAGACTATAATTTTTTAAACAAGTCAAATATACCAGTACGAGGTTAGTTTTTAGGGTTCCGTACCCAAAGGGTAAAACGGCACCCTATTGTTAAGACTACGTCGTCTGTCCGTCTGTCTCCGGGCTGTATCTGATAAACCGTGATAGCTAGAACGCTGAAATTTTCACAGATGTATTTCCGTTGCCGCTATAACAACAAATACAAAAAAATAAAAATTATTAAGGGGGGTCCCCATACAATAGACGTGTGAAACCGCAAATTATAACTTTGTTATTCATAATATTTCCGAGACCACGATTCATATATTTTCATGAGAGATTCATATGTTTTCGAGTCTTCCCGTGACCACGGTCGGTGCAATTCGGCCGAAACGTCGGGAAAAAAGAGGTATTGTTATTCATATATTTATATGAAAAACAAAGTTATTTTTTGCTCCCCGAAAAATGATTGTATTTCTAAAGACAGTCCCTAAACGTATGCATTATTTGCGGGAATCTCCGAAAAAGCGTTTCGTTTTCAAGAAAAGACAATGTGAGGGTTTCCATTCGTGTAAAAAGTAAATAACTACCGATGACGTAATCATCATCTTGACCCCCCTACCCCCCATGTCATCCAAAATAAGCAAAGCTAAGACCCCCCCGCCCCCCCATAGTGCTTACGTAATACTTGAACGGTCCCTCAGAAGCTAGAAAGTCTGACAACCAATCTTGCTAATGGGTATCGAGTAGCCCGACGTGCGAGAGGTTCCCGAAGCCATGGAAGGAGGGCCGATTGTGCCTCCTTCGGAAGGAAGGGCGGCCGGTGGACTCCCCTTCGGCATACCGACCCATCGTTTTACTGGATGAGGTCGGTAAAATGTTCGAGAGGATCCTCGCCGCCCGTATCAACAGGCACTTGTGCACAATTGGCCCGGACTTAGCGGACGCTCAGTTCGGTTTTCGAGCTGAGCGCTCGACGGTGGACGCCCTGTCCCGGCTCAAGGGCCAGGTGAAGGAGGCGATGGAAGTGGGGGACGGACTGTTGGCTGTGTCATTCGACATAGCCAACGCCTTCAACTCCATTCCCCACACCACCATTACTAGAGGCGCTCCGCTTTCACGGAGTACTTCGTATTTTGCGGAATCTCTTGGCGGACTACCTGAAGATCGTAAAGTCATCTTAGTCGACAAGTCAGGTCAGCTCCGAGAATACGGCGTAGAGTCCGGTGTCCCACAGGGTTCAGTTCTGGGTCCTCTCCTGTGGAACATCGGATTCGACCTGGCTCTTGCGGGGCAACACCTCCCCGTGCACATCTGTCATCTGCTATGCAGCGACACACTCCTTACTGCCCGGGTGAGAAATTTTGGAGAGGCGGCCAGCTGGCCTCGGCGGGCGGTTCGCAAGTGGTGGACCGAATCTACCGCCTAGGGCTGACGGTGGCGCTGCACAAGACCGAGGCCGTATTCTTCATAGGCGTCGGCAGCGCCAACCTCCTGATGCCATATCCATGTGGAGGGTCGTCCGCATTGAGGTGCAGGCCCAGATGAAATATCTGGCCAGTACTCGACAGCAAGTGGCGCTTCAGCGACACTTCAACGAGCTGTCGACGCGCCTCCTCAAAACCGCGGGCGCCCTCTCATGGCTTCTTCGATATCGGAGGCCCGGCGATCACTGCCGGCGTCTATACGCGGGCATACTAAAAGGTATGGCTTTACGGGGCTCCCATTTGAGCGGTGCAGACGGAGAAACGTCGCTGTCATCCGCAGCCACAAAGGGTCATTGCACAGCGGGTGGCGAGGCGTACCGCACAGTGAGCTTTCGGCGGCGTCGCTCTGGCGGAAACCCATCCTTGGGAGCTCGAAGGCTTGGTGGCTCGCCAGACTCTATGAGTGGACGGCGCAACAGAGGGCGCTAAACCAGCGTCCAGATCCGGGGAGCGGGAGGAAATCGCGAGGAGGTGAAGGAACGCATCACTAGGCACTGGGCGGATGACCTCCTCTGAAACGTTCGGCCCGCCGGCTACTGGATTGCCATCGGCCCGTCCTTAGTGATTGGCTCGATCGGCGGCACGGTCACCTCCCCTAGTCTGGTGCAGGTGTTGTCCGGTCATGCTTGCTTCGGATCGTATCTGCATCGGATTGGGAGGGAGGAGACCCCAGAATGCCACCACTGCGGAGCCGCGGTGGATACCGCGGAACACACGTTAGAGGTGTGCCCATCGTGGGCTGAGCCCCGCCGCGCCCTGGTGGAAGCGGTCGGGAACGACCTCTCGCTCCCCAGCGTTGTTTCTGCCATGCTGAATGGTGACGAGGCAGTGTCAGCGGTTGCCTCCTTCTGTGAAACGGTCATGTCACAGAAGGGCGGCGGAGCGCATTCGGGAGATCGACCTCTCGCAGCGCCGCTCCGAGACGAAGAGGGTGGAAGAGCGAACACAACGTCCGTCCACATCCGCCCCAGGGGGTGATCAGGCGGCAGGTGCGGGGCGCCACACGCCTGCATCACAGATCACCCCACTCGTCTGTAGGTTCTCCAAAAATCAGCTTTCACAGCGTGCAATGTGCTCTCAGGCCTATCATAAAGGCTCCTCCCCCATCTAACATAACAGGCGCGAGCGGTAGGTTATGTAGGGCCTTGCCAGTCCATATTAGAGATGGACCCAGTTCTCTGGGTTCAGGCCTCGTTAATTTTAAAACGCTGAGGCCGTCTAATGGATCTCCAGGCATTCCTCCTCCTTACTTCAGCGCTGGATCGGTCGGAATACTATAAAAGGCTTTTTAATTTGTCATAGCCTCGTCTCCGCTGGGTATTTTAGCTGGCTTCCTCCTCACGTTGTTGTGGTGAGAATGACCAATATACACGTGTAATACAAATCACAGATGATTACACGGGTGAAGCTTCTTCTCTATATCACCAATCTATACCCAGGTGCCGCGACCCCAGAAAGGATAAATGGTAATATAAGGTGTGGCCTATAGCAATATGCGTATTAGTGTTACGTAATATTGTACAATCTTCAATTATGCACAAGACGACTATGAGAGAGAGAGAAGAGAGAGAGAGAGAGAGAGAAGTAAAAGTAAATAATTTCATTGGCTCGATATTTAGTGATAGCTGTATTGGCGAGGAGCCCAGACAAGGCAGTCACCCTGTAGTAAATAAACGACATGGAATATTGGCAAAGTCTATGTAATCATAGATCAAACTAGTGCAACGCACCTCAAAACCGTTATAATGCCAGAGACATCAGAGGCAGAGATGTCTGATATGACTGCATCATATATAAATAAAATATGACTTCGAAATCCCACCATTTAAATCTTTTCTTTCATATACACCCGATTGCTCTTCCGACATAGTGGACATGCTACTGACATATCCAGGCATGCTTCTTACCGCGACGTTCTCAATGTTTGATACAGACAACAGAGGTCACGATATGCGAATATGTCAATTTTACCATTTAAACATTAACCTACCCCCATTGCGATAAGTTGAAAAATCGATATGCAAAATTTTGAAGATTGTTTGAGTAAATTGGTGTGCTGTCTCGTCTGTACAGACAACAGGCAGCGTCAACGTATACGAATCTGTCCAAATTACCAATCAAAGCATTAACCTACCTTCCATTGTGATAAGTTGAAAATCGATGCAAGACACATTTTATGGTTAACTTGATATGTGCTGTTTCGTCGTACTACAGTTGCAGCAATTATTAGAATCCTGCAATTGATGTACGCACGAATACGTGGGTAATATGTCTAGTTTAATATGGCTGAGACCGCTATCTCATTCGCAAAGCAAACAGTGCCATCCTGCATTCGTAACATAACTTCAGCTTTGTTTCCTTTAAGACTGCACTCATTTGTCCACAATATTTTACAAGTTTATGGCTAATCAATACAAATGTACCACCTGACTGCTTTTTTCCCTACTAGTTGGGACATCGGCATCAAGTATTTTACACGGAGCAGCTGCTTTTGTGACCAATTTGGTTATCCGAATACTATACCTTGGAAGTCACACAAATGCGCTACATAAGACGGGTTGCTTCCATTGTGACATTTTATATGAAACTTCCCAAAACTTACCAATTATTTAACTCTTTGTACGCACTGTTCCATGCCTTTAGAATTTTTGTGAAAAAACGCAAAGCGAGGATACCTAACCCTATATTGTTTTCAAGACTTTAAGAATAAATATCATAACCAATACAATTTTATCGCACTCAAGCTACTATTTAAAAACAAAATATTTTTTACTCTAAAAACGGCAACAACCAGCCTTCATAATAATTTCCTAGAATAGCTGCGGCGTCGCAATGGTAGATACACCGGATATTGGCAACACAACACACACTCGTTTGCTAGCCAGTCGGTTGGACACGCTTTCTGGTTTTCAGATATGATTGCTTGTTCTTGACCGAGTTATGCTGTTTTTTATGCCTATAGGCCTTCTGTTTAGCACGTATTTAGTGACGATGATCTTAGTGGAATGTTTAGCTAATCTTAGGAGTATAGGTATTGGGCGGGTATATGCGGTTTGTAGAGTTACTTTGAAAACTGAAGGGTTGTTTTTCCGAACTGTAAGCTACTGGCACTTCATTCCCTCGATATTTAGAATTGAGTTACTTCACTAATTGGAAAACTTACCGTGCCCCCCAGATTAGGCTCTTTTTCAGGAGTGACAATTTTAGCAACATCGTCTAACAATTAAGTTTGTTATCTGCTTTCGTAGCTAAAGCCGACCCCAAAATATTTGGGAAAAGGCTTAGGGCGATGATGATCTGCTGTTCGTAGCTTTAGCGTTGCCATGCTTCTTCGGCTCATAATGAAGCCAGCCGAATATTATCTTTTATTACTGACTTTGTAATACGTTGGTAATTTAG
>NWSH02000570.1:35389-65735 GCA_002382865.2 Heliothis virescens
CATTTTTTCCCAGCGAAAAAAAAAAAAAAAAAAAAAAAAAAGGTATTGTGGTTGTGGAGGCCAGACAGGCAGTCACTCCATGTAAAACACTGATTCAAAGCTGCATCTAGTAAGACTGAAAGCCACCTCCAACATAGTTGGGCAGGCAAAGGCAGGTGATGAATGGTCTTTATAAATAAATGCTTGAAATACTGACCATTTAAATTATTCGTATATCATAACACAACCGATTGCTCTTAGACTAGGGTGCATGCTACACTGACTTCCAGGCATGGCTTCTGTAAGCGACGTTCAATGTTCATGGTACAGACAACAGCAGGTCAACGTATACGAATATGTCAAATTTTACCAATTAACATTAACCTACCCCCATTGCGATAAGGTTGAAAATCGATTGCAGAAATTTGACAGATTGTGGTAAATTGGTGTGCTGTCGTCTGTACAGACAACAGCAGGTCAACGTATACGAATCTGTCAAATTTTACCAATCAAGCATTAACCTACCTCCATTGTGATAAGGTTGAAAATCGAGTGCAGAGACACATTATGGTAACTTGATGTGCTGTCGTCTGTACATACAGTTGCAGCAATTTATTAGAATCCTGCAATTGATGTACGCACGGAATACGTGGTAGATATGTCTAGTTTAATGGCTTGAGACGCTATCTCATCGCAAGCAAACGATGTGGCCATCCTGCATTCGTAACATAACTTCAGGCTTGTTTCCTTTAAGATCTGACTCATTTGTAACAATATTTTACAAGTTATGGCTAAGTCATACAAATGTACCACCTGACTAGCTTTTTCCCTACTAAGTTGGGATCGGCATCAAGTATTTTACACGGAGCAGCTGCTTATGTGACCAATTTGGTTATCCGAATATACCTTGGCAAGTCACACAAATGCGCTAACATAGACGGGGTTGCTATTGTGACATTTTATATGAAACTTCCAAAAACTTACCAATTATTTTAACTCTTTGTACGCCACTGTCCATGCTTTAGAATTTGTGAAAAACGCAACGAGGATACCTAACCCTATATGATTTCAAAGACTTAAGAATAAATATCATAACAACAATTTATCGCACTCAAGCTACTATTTAAAAAAAAAAATATTTTTACTCTAAAACACGGCAACACCAGCCTCTATAATATATTCCTAGAGCTGCGGCGTCGCAATGGTAGAATGACACCCGGATATTGGCAACACAACACACACTCTTTGCTAGCCAGTCGGTTGACACGCTTTCATGTTTTCAGATATGATCTGCTTGTCTTGACCGAGTTATGCTGTTTTTATGCTATAGGCCTTCTGTTTAGCACGTATTTAGATGACGATAGCATCTTAGTGGAATGTTTAGCTAATCTTAGGAGTATAGGTATTGGGGTATATGGGTTTGTAAGAGTTACTTTTGAAAACTGAAGGGTGTTTTTCCGAACTGTAAGCTACTGGCACTTATTCCATGATTTAGAATTGAGTTACTCACTATTTTGGGAAACTACCGTGCCCCCAGATTAGGCTCTTTTTCAGGAGTGACAATTTTAGCAACATCTCTAACAATTAAAGTTTGGTATCTGCTTTCGTAGCTAAGCCGACCCCAAAATAATTGGGAAAAGGCTAGGCAGATGATGATCTGCTTTCGTAGCTTTGAGCGTTGCATGCTCTTCGCTCATAATGAGCAGCCGAATATTATCTTTATTACTGACTTTGTAATACGTTGGAATTTATTAGCGTGCAGATTTAGGTTATCACGCTCGAATTAAACTGTGAATGCGTCTATAGTCTAGCTACGGTTACGATTGACGGGGTTTTGATATTTCGTAGGTAGATATTTTGACTGCAGGGATTATTTTTTATAATTATATGGGATGTTTTATTTGTAAATAAAATGGCATATCGTGTTGTTTATGATAATTACTTTACAAATATTATCATTGGCTCTATTTTATTTGCATACTGCAAGTACTTTCCTCGAGATTAAAAGACCCACTGATAAAATTTATAATCAGCATTTATATCTCATATAGATAGATACAAAGAGAACAGGATTCAGGATTTGTCAAACCTTCTCCGACGACAACGGCAACGACGACTTCGCCTTCGATTTTATCCTTCAAACCGAAAAGCTTGTCATTTGTGAGGTTGTCGTTGTTGTCATCTATGATGTGTCAGTTAGAGAATCGCATGGCTGGGCATTATGGCACATACTACGTCTACGGACTCTGGCAAACAGGTACATAGGTCGCGTATTTATTAATCTACTTTATTAACTTTAAACTGAATTAGAGCCCGTTACATAGGTTCCAGATAATGTTCTAGATAGTTACCTGAAAGATTATTCCGTAGTTCTTTTTGTAACTTTGACTATTTTTCTAGAACTTTATTTCAAACCTGTGTATCGGAGCTTAAGACTTCAATTTGAATTTAAATTGTGTGTTATATACTATGTGTAATTATTTCATGGTTGATTAGCTCACATTGAATTTAGTACTGAAAGCTACTAAATCAGATTCTCGAAATATTTAAACTTATCTCGAAGTGTATACGATAATATACTTCGAGATAAGTTTAAATATTTGACCCATGAAAAAGTCTTCAGCAACTCGCATCAATGAATTTGAATGATACAATTGACTTCATTTAAAATAGAAAAATAGTGATTTTGAATCAATGCTACAAGAAAAAGCACTTACATATTCAATTCAAACATAATACTTAGTAGATTCACTGTTCTTTTATATAAACTACACTTTATTTCATCACTATTTTAAGAGACATTTACCATTCACAAATCCGCGTCCCACATTAAACTCCACTTTTGAAAAGATCACAGTAATTACATTTCGTTGTATATTTTCCACTCGGCATAACTAAACATCGTATTGTATAGCTTTCTATACAATACGAATAACTAAACATCGTATTGTATGGATAGCTAATAATGGTAAATGTTTGATGAATTGAAGATTTATATCGCTAAGCCTTTTCGTTGGGGTTGCTTGTTTATTTGGGAAATATTCGATGTGACGAACTGGTAAATAATGATTCTTATTTTGTATTAATTGCTGCTATACTACACGGATATAACCGTGTGTTTTTGGGAATCGATCTGTTTCGGAATCTCATTTGGATTTTTTTATACATGATGGTAACGTATTATCAATATTTAAAGTATGAAAAGTAATCTATTTTGCGTCGTTGTTTTCTAGTAAACGCAAAATTCAAATAATCAGGACAGTATTGAACAAGCGTGAGGTTTAAGTAGAGTATTTCACAAAGCAGCAGAACCTATTAAAGCCGCCTTTTTAAGCAATATCCAGGTAAAACTATATCTATATCTGTGTTAATATAAGAAAGAGGAAACATTTTCTTTGTTAGTTTGGTTGTAAAAGCTCCGAAACTACTGAACCTATTTTAAAAAATCCTTCACTGTTGGGAAGCTACTCTATTCCCGAGTAACATAAGCTATTATTTTATCCTAGTACAGACAACAGCAGGTTACGGTACCCGGATCTGTAAATTTTTCAGTCAAACATTAACTTACCTCCATTGTGATAAGGTTGAAAATCTATTGCAGAAATTTGACAGATTGTGGTAACTTGATGTGCTGTCGTCTGCCTACGGGAAGAATTTCCCTAGGACATGAAACCGCAGGTATACAGTCAACCTATACTAAATTGCAGCTAAAAATCAAACAAAACTGTTGACAAAGGCTGTTTCGCGAGCGATCCGAACGCGCCGGTTAGTTGTAGGTAACCACAACTGTTCGTTAGTGCGTAATGCATTAATTGGCTTAACTGACTATCGAGCCGTTTAGCTTTGTAGCTCTCTATGCTGCTAATGGCTTTTGTGGTGAGAAAGACTTTGGAGTAACATTGAAAATAGTATGCAACCTAAAGAAGTGATTATATTTATTTTGAGTTAAATTTTTTATCCTTGATAATCTCGTGGCTAAGTCAAAGTGCGAAGCAACGCATGGTGCGGTCGATCTGTGAATGGGAGATCATCTTGTCATGGCGAGTTCTTCAGAATTGTATTGTTACGCTTTCACACTTAAACTGCGGTAACGATTAGGATGAATGGGATGGGGATAGATGGCCAGGCCCAGTGGCTGGCCCAGTTTCCATGGGACAGGGCGAGATCTAGAAGACGAAATAACTAGTTTTAGTTATTTTTAAACATTGAATAGGATCGATTAGGATGTAAGTTTATCTTTGTTACTTTCATGTAAAACAATAGTGTTGGATTGCTTCTTATTCATAAACTAAATGCAGAAAATAAAAGTGAATACCTAATGCAAAAAGATTACTCGCTCAGTGTCTCAGTTTTATATCATTTGTATTTTGTTTTATGATATTTAAACTACCATTTACAGAAAAAAAAATACACGTATCAAGCAAGGTGAATAGCAGTAGCCACTTATCAATATTTTAATTGCACTCGCTATAATTAGGTGGGTACTGCATAAAATTAAGCGCCACTCGCAAAGTTAAATAAAAACCCATCACGAAATCTTCAAAGCGTCTCCCAAGCTTCCATTACTGATTTGCGTCAGCCACTAATTCGAAACAAGGCACCACCATTAAAAGCATACCTTTCCATATCGTGTAAACCACTTGCAAATTTATTCAGGACACTCATCAAATAATATGACGGTAACATTTACATCTGCAAACTCATATCTTATTACCATCCCTATGTCATTGAGTTAGAGTTGAGATTTGTCTGTATCCATCGGCAAAATATTTCAATTTAAGTATTATTCTAGCAATTTGCATTGGAGTGGGTGTTATTGTGAAACTGAGTAGATGCCCTGTCCCCTGGATTTAGAATAATCAAGTAGTCTGCTTACGTACAGATGCAACCTAGATAAACATTTCTGTTCGGCTTAGGGGATAATTAGGTAGGGGAATTTCGTTCATAATGTTTTCATTCTAATAGAGACTACGTAATAGGAGGTATTTAGTGAGCAATTGTGATCGTGGTCATTGTTGCTTTGTATATTTCCTATTTTTTTATGAGACATGGGAATATGACAATGGATTCAAATAACTCTATAACACGTTATTCGACACCTTAAGAAACATCACTCATCCATAGACTGAGCGCGTTACTTACATTCACCTCCTCCTCCTATCCCCCTCCTCCTCTCCCTTCTTAAAATTATTATTAACAATCATAGATCAATTTGTAATTAGAGCACAATCTTGCAAGTTCAAATAAATCAATAAATCTATAACTTTTTCGAAGAAACACTGTAATCTATACACTATATCCTGACTAATATCATAAATGTGAAAATATCTGTCTGTCTGTCGGGCCAAAACTATTGAATCGATATAAAATAATTCAGTAAGAGATAGTCAAGTTAGAGTCTGAAAATGACATAGTCTACCTCTTATCTCGGTGCAAGAATTTGTTGTTTGTACAGCGGACATCTAAATTGTTTTTGTGAAATTAATTTCGCTGATGGAGTAGTTCTTGGAGTTCAGGTGGCGCCACTGATCTCTGATAAAGGCTAAGGAGTTACGTTTAAGATAACCGTAATGAAGCTATGTTTGTAAATCATGAACTTTATAATTGAAAAGGCAAAAAAGTCGTAGTAAAGATTAAAGTTATTCTCAAAAGAGTTTCGAATTCGCTTACGAACATGGTTTTCGACATCTCAAACTTCGTATGAAATTGAAACCGACCCGCTTGTAGATTTTATGGCCAGAAGGCTAAATGAATGGTCAATTTATAACCTATCCACTTACAAACTAGCTTCCACAAGCAGTTTCATGCACATTCCCTAGGAACTATTCGGCACTGCCGGATAGTAAAGCCTTCTTTAATAAATAAGTTATCTAACACTGAAACTTTTATCCAAATCACTCTAGTAGCTACTGACATAAGCGCGTTCAAAGAAGTGAGCTCTTCAGTTTTGTAATTATTATCATAGTTATTTTTTCGCAATACCTCTCACCGTGTCTATCTAGTTACACATTGTACTCCCTTGTCCAATTTGTAACAAGAAACCTAACCTTTCCACCTTCAGAAATAGTGATTATTTTCCAACATCTCCCGTTACTATTTCTACAAGAGATAATTTTATCAAAATATTCAGACGCAGAGCTCGCAATTTATTTGTAGAGCGAAATAAATTTAATGCAACAAAGAAAACTAATGATAGTAAATAATTTGCTACTTTCGAGAATGCTTTTAATTTGCAAGGGAAATAAATAGCGTGTTGTATATTATTTTCTGTTTGTTTTATTATTAGATTGTCATAAAGTGTTAATAAAACACGGAGATAAACTTTTATGTTTTATTGGCTTGTGCCAGCGGCTTCGCCCGCTTCCCTAGATAACTATTTCCCGTACTCCGATAGAAAGCCTAGCTTATGTTGTTCCTCAGGATCTATTTTATCTCTGTACCAAATTTCATCAAAATCGGCTCACTGGTTTAGGCGTGAAAGCGTAACAGACAGACAGACAGAGTTACTTTCGCATTTATATATAATATTAGTAGAGATGTTGCTTTCGTGAAAAAGTGCGTGCTTTATTTTCTAATTAAATTTTCATAGTTCTGAATTACAATGAGATGATTCTTTATAAGACACACAGTCTACTGAAACAATAAGGCGAATAAATGTAAGTTTTGGTCCAATTTATCAATAAAAAGTAAATAACATCGAATTTCGTGAAAGGAAAAATGATTTCTTACAAGATCACTTTGTTGTCCATGTGTTACTACCATTTAAAAGTAGAAGTGTGCCTGGTAAAGTTAGTATAAAAACAAGAGCAAATAATAATATTTTCTCCAATTATTACAACAAAATCCATTACCACATCATAGTTACTTGGCTTGGCATATGACAAAAACTAGCACGACACAAATCTTGTGTACCACACATTGCAAAACAAAGCATAAGGCTCGCGTTCACAAAACGAATCACATCTACCAACTTCAAATTCTCTGGAGACGAACTGAAATGAATAAAGGCTACTTGGACCTTGGAGCATATAACCAACTGGACATATTATTGCCGTGACAAAGGTACGAGACACCTGGTCATACTAGTGGGAGTTAAGATCATAGCACACATGAAAGACACGCCACGGCAGAGCTCCAACCCAGCGATTAACTTTTCATTTGAATTTGATCCTTAGTTCGTATCTCATATAAAACATTTTATAACTTCATTAAAAAATCCAACGGCAGGGCGACAACAAGCTTGCAGCTACCGAACAATAGCTGCGCCATGGCTTTAATGTGCGTCAAGTTTATGTTTGCGTTTATCAATTTTGTCATGTAGTACGGAGTGGATCCATCTTGATCACATCGTTTCGCAGTACGCATTCCACATTTAGTGTGTTATCACTATTTGTTTCGTTGCCTCGTATCCGTGTATAAGGAGACAGACTTTCTTGCCGGGGCTGGGTTGTTCAAAAGAGTTACCGCTGCCCTGGCACTCAAAAGCCCCCCGAAGGAACACGGTGGGTTTTAGTCAGTAAAAGTCTGACACTCCCTCACGCTGTCACCCGCAGCGGGAGGGGTCATCTGATGATTTCCCATTGATAAAAAAGAGGTGGTAGACTTTTTCGTGAAGAGATTTGTGCTTACCGTGGTTCCAGTTGGGTAAACGCTCCAAGCCTCGGACACCTCTTGGCGTCGAAAAAGACGTGGCGGGTGGCGCCCTCTCGGGAACCGTGGCAATTTCACGGTGAACTGCCGCCGCGTTTTATAACTTAAGACGTATATTTTTTACTGGATGCCTCGACTTTAATAGGTAGGTCCTGGAAGTTCTATTAATATCGCCCTGTCAAGTGATTTGTTTTAGATTTAAATAGGTAAGTGGATGTGGGTTTTGCGAGAATGTTTTTCCTTGAAGAGGATATCGTTCACAATTTAAAGAATAAGATTTTTTTGCTTGAGTTTATTCAGTTCAGTTATTTGAAACGTATATCTTTACCCTCATATTTCAACAGTTATGAAAGTAAGTACCACACGAATCTTTCTAAAACAAAAACAAAAAAAAAATTATAATGCGTTTTCTATTCCATTGCAAACACTCTTACCTCAGGCTCTCGAAACATCCTTAGCTGCCATTTTTATTTCTATTCGCTTCCTTTCACTTGTGTTTGTGAAGTAATCCATCTTCATTACTGGTTCCATTTTGTCGTTGAAGACTACGCGGCCCCTGGCGTCCAATTGCCGACTAATTGAATTGTTGTCGAAAGGTTCGTGAGGAGGTTTGTTGTTCTGATCTCGCAATGCCCATGGCTTGAGAGGCTTTTCATGAGGATATGCTTCAGTGTCAAGATCTAGAGCATAAAGGGAATGATGTTATTAGTGATTTATTGTTTGTAAGAGGTTTTTAAGTAGTAACAATGTTGTTTGTAAAATATTGTATCAAAGATGACAGAGAGAAAATCCACTTAAAGACCAGAGCTCATTGTTAAAAAGTCTTAAAAGAAACCTTACAAAAAGATCTTTATTCGCCATAAATACAATTAGAACTGCCACATAAAATCAAGATAGAAAAAAAACTTTGTGAAATTGATTTCAATTTACCTATATTCCTTTGAGTCTCGTCCATTCATCGTAGAGGCTCAATGTCGATCACCGACAGGCATTTTATCGTCGTTATCTGTTTCAAACTGCCAATACGAGCTGTTTGTGAGGTTAGATAATGCCACAGCCATATGATCTTTTGAATTTTTCTTTTATGCGGGCAATTCAGTCTCTTTTTGTTCAGTTCGCTCGTGTGTCTAATGATTTTGTTATTTCGTTCCATTACGGATGCGTTTGGTTGCCGCTTTTGTAAGCGTTTTTGTTCGAATTTGATTTGCCATTTGGCAAAGAATTTGGTTTGTAGATCTATATCTATATGAAACAGTAATTCTATTTTTTAAAAAGAGTAACCATGGAGTTTCTTGCCCGTTCTTCTCCATAGAAAGCTACTTTTGGAATGGGCAATTATAATCAACCTTAGTTATATATTTTTTTGACATTCATAAGTGCTTGTTAAGGTCTAAATGATTTGACTTTGACTGTGATATCGTATTTTTGGGGAAATATACTGTGTGAGGTGTTTGGTTTCCTAAATTATGGCCAGTCATGTTATTTGTATTGACTTTTATTATATCTTGAATTTTTTCATAATAGTCTACGTGTAAACATTAAACCATACACCATTGAGAATTAATAAAAAAATATATTTTGTAAAAAAATTATTGGAAATAAAAAGTTCAGTGCATGATAATTTATCCAATGAATATTTATAACTATCATTTACGAAAATGAAAGAAAGTAACGCGAATGCTTTTTCTTAGAGCATTGAACCGACTGGAAACGCCGTTACTGTGCCTTCCCTACTGTCAAATGTAGGTATTGGCCACCGGTCATTTTCATGTGTATGCATATGTATGCGTGCATCTAGTTTATGCTTGTGTGTATCGAGTAGGTATGTATGAACTGACACTTTTTGTTGCGTTGCCTCGTCCGCGAGCTTAAATTAAAAGACTTTTATGTATAGACGGTTTCATCCGCTTCCCGAGGGAATTACTTTCTGTACCCGGATAAAAAGTAGCCTAAAACAAAAGTAGCGTTATTCCGATATATAAGCTTTATTATTGCCAAGTTTCATCGAAATTCGCTCAATGGCTTTTGCGTGAACTACGTGTTCACGCAAAAGCCATTGAGCGAATTTACAAAGACACATATACACATTTTCTCATTTATAATATTAGTAGGATTTATGTCCACGGTAGCTCCGGTAATTAAAATGCTCTAAGAACATGACTATTTTACTGGTGTTAAAATGGTGGCCTTATCAATATGCACGGTACTTTCGTTAAGCACTGATACATTGCGAGGTATCGAGTTGTCGATTAATAAAAATGCCTTTTTGAGTGCGGATATTAAAATGTTGTTCAATTATTTTTGTTCCTTTTAATTTTATTGGGAGTTGTGATGAAATTGATTCGTTATTTTTCTTTGTGTGAAAATTATTTTAGTAACAAATGTGTTTTATCAATAGCAGCATTATCGTCTGCCTAGCGTTTTCCCAATTTGTTGATGAACTTCCAGTTTAGTCAGATGCAGTTGAGTGCTAGTGTTTTATATGTAAGTAGCGACTGCCTATCACCCATCCTTATGGAAATTCCGATACTCCTTGATAAGACTGCTTGTCAGACTTTCTGGCTTCTAACTACCAGTCGTTTTCAGCCGAAAGAGGTCCACTGCTGGACAAAGGCCTCAAGGTATTTACTTTGCTCAGTCTTCAACAAACAACATTTGGATTTAAAAAAACTCGGCAGGTAAATAATTAATAGAACAGAAAAATATGCCATTCACACGTTTTAACTAATTCGATAAGCGATCGAGTGTGTGCTCCAATGATTTAGAAACAAAATGGCGTGTGTTTGAAGTACAAACGATCCTTGTTCCACATTTTTCTGTGCATTAATGAATCTCTCCATATATGTCGTTTGGAAATCGGTTCGTTAGTATGTATGGATGGGAAAAAAGATGGTGAAATAATTTTTATTTATTTCTTTAGGCAAAGAAGTGGTAGAGAGCGCATTTTGCGTGTATTCCACTTTAATTTTATAATAATTAATTTTGAGCAATAAATGTTTCTTAATAATGTAGATAAGTAGGTAAATAATGTAAATAAGTAATGTTCGTTAGTGACATCGTCGCCAATATTATTTGTTCATTTTTCATTCTTGTAAAATGCTCTTTCTTTTCGAGGAACAGTTTGGTACTTAGACATTTTTGTCTCTTACTGTGTTCTTTTTTTCCGTTTGCTATTTTTCAATGTTATCATAACTTCACATTTTCCGAACTTCTCACTTCACTCCGAGATTCAATTTGTTATTAATGCTACTACTTAGTCTACATCAAGAATAATTAATAGGTATATGCAAATTAATTAATTAATTCTATTAAGAAGGAATATTTACTTATTTATACTATACATTTAGGATGTTGGTAACTGTATTCCCAAAGACAAAGACATTTATTCGCCAAGGATATGGTACAAAAGTTGATATAAAACATATATATTGTTCAAAAGACACATCCGCCCTGTTAGGGGCATACGAATATTTAGAAATACATTTTTTCACTTATATCTTATAACATTATAACTAATATTTACTACTTTTCTTATATATATACTTTAAATTCCAATCCAATATCAGCATTCCAAAAGCTACAGAAAGTGAGATTTAAGTTTATTTTTTTATATTACTTTTACTAATTTTATTTCGCAAATCTGCGGGTAAGTCATTAATTAAACGAGGAACTATATAAGATGTTGTGCGCTCACCGTAAGCACGGTAATATTATCTACAGTAGTTTGACTTCATATAAACGGACGACGCGCGAGCTATACCTACGAGCTCGGCACTTAGCATGCTCTTAGCATGATACAGGCGCGGATGTGCCGCAGTGACGAACGGACGGTGTGCTGGTTTTTAATCAGTAACCACGCGAATTTTTACTAGATACAAGTACCTACCTGCAAGTAATTATTTATCATGTCAAGTGGAATATATTGTGCTATTTTTGGTTGCATTAATTCCTCAAAAACGCTTCCAGAGATAACTTTTTTAGATTACCTGGAAACTCCGAAAATAATTTTACTAACTATTAGGTAAGTAGGTACCTACTACGTAATTTGTGTCTTGTGTCTAAATGAATAGGTATTTCTATAAACTCAAATATTATATTTAAATTAATATTGAATTAGTTTCTTTAAACTGTCATTAAAAAATTGTTCTTTAAGCAATACATAATTAACTTGCATGTGAACGGGTAATATATTACAATGTTTGAATAATCCTTGGTCATTGTTTTTGAATTTGTTTTTTTATTTTTGATGACACGATATTTTTAAGAATTTTTAAGTTGTAGTTTGTATTATTTGGTTGAGATAAGTTTTAAAAGTCCTACCGTAACTGCTAAGCCCATATTGGATATGATTCAGCTAAGGAATTGTATAACATAAGTTTAACTTTGAAAGGTATTCGGTTCTTAAGTATTATAATATTAGCTAAAAATTGCCTTAACTTATTGCAAACATGCTCAACATGCTTGCTCCAATTAAATTTGTTTTCGATCTCAAGTCCTATATATTTTTGAGAAGCTAATACTTCAATGCGAGGACAGTTACATGTCCCTGTACGAATGTCATGCAAACATTTATGATCGTGAGCAATTAAATTCTTAGGAGGATAATATTTTAAATATGGTGATTTTATTATTACTAATTTGGTTTTATTAGCATTGAGTACTAATCCAGAATCGTGACACCACTTTAATAAATCGAAATCGAAATCAGATTGCAAACGATCACAAGCATTTTGAGGGTCCTTATCCGCTACTACTAAACAAGTGTCATCTGCAAACTGGTAACATGTGCTGTGTTCTATAGGTACAACTACTCATATCATTCACATAAGCCAGAAAGTGTAAGGGCCCCATGACTGAACCTTGTGCTGTGCCCTCTGTAACTTGAATTGTCTTACTTAAGGACTCTCTAACCTTTACAGAAAAAAATCTGTTATGGAGGTAGTTCTCGCACCATTTGAGCAAAGGGCCACGTATGCCACTAAATTCCAATTTATGTATTAGATTTTTATGATTTAATATGTCAAGCTCGAGAGAAGTCGATAAACAAAGCAAATACTATAATTTTCTGATTAAGGTTTCCATTAACTTCATCGGTAAATTTTGATAATAGATGTAATAAGGTGAGTATGATAAAACCTGCAATGTTATGACAATGATTTCAAACTGCAGATGCAAGGAAAATGTGGAATGAATTACTGATAATAACCAAAAAAAAAACAACAAATAAATCCTTCTTTGTTTCAACACCTTTCACAGCTGCCATGCTGTCGCTACCCGATGGTCAAACATTCGCAATCAGTGAAAACTGGTGTGTTTGCCGTGAGCGCGAATAAATTGGAGGCGCACGGTTCAAGCCGACTCACGGTGACACCGGGGAGAATCGGCTTTAATTGTCCAGTACGCGTATTGATTGTCCGCAATGAGTGACCCGTTTTTAGTATTATTTATTAATCTTGTTTATTAATTATTCATTTATTTATTTGCATTCCATAATGTTACAGTAGGCGTTGAAGGGGTTAAAGCTACGTAAAATTATGGATCCTGTTGGGCATAGCAAAAGATTACGTTGCTATTTTTATTCTAAGTTAAAATTGTTATCTATTCTGTTATCAACGACATATTATATTGCTTTGTGTGACTTTTTCTAATAACTGCAATCTCTTCACGTTTTCAAGTTGGTTGTTAAAAAGCATTTATCTTTTTTTGTATTTTCTTTCCTAAATTAATAAAACTTTACAATAAGCACTGAACACAAATTTCAGACAGTCTAAAAACGAAGAATATCCGTTTAAAAACAAAGCGCTGATGAAACTTATCCAACCAAAATACCAAAACCTTAAATAAAAAATTAAACCCTTCATTTCATAACAGAATACTGCAATCATAAATAGACGTTATTTACGAAATCGACTGGGAAAGTCTGTTTTGCAAGTTCGCTTAAAAAAAAGGAAAAGCCCTGTANTTTATTTGTAGAGCGAAATAAATTTAATGCAACAAAGAAAACTAATGATAGTAAATAATTTGCTACTTTCGAGAATGCTTTTAATTTGCAAGGGAAATAAATAGCGTGTTGTATATTATTTTCTGTTTGTTTTATTATTAGATTGTCATAAAGTGTTAATAAAACACGGAGATAAACTTTTATGTTTTATTGGCTTGTGCCAGCGGCTTCGCCCGCTTCCCTAGATAACTATTTCCCGTACTCCGATAGAAAGCCTAGCTTATGTTGTTCCTCAGGATCTATTTTATCTCTGTACCAAATTTCATCAAAATCGGCTCACTGGTTTAGGCGTGAAAGCGTAACAGACAGACAGACAGAGTCACTTTCGCATTTACATATAATATTAGTAGAGATGTTGCTTTCGTGAAAAAGTGCGTGCTTTATTTTCTAATTAAATTTTCATAGTTCTGAATTACAATGAGATGATTCTTTATAAGACACACAGTCTACTGAAACAATAAGGCGAATAAATGTAAGTTTTGGTCCAATTTATCAATAAAAAGTAAATAACATCGAATTTCGTGAAAGGAAAAATGATTTCTTACAAGATCACTTTGTTGTCCATGTGTTACTACCATTTAAAAGTAGAAGTGTGCCTGGTAAAGTTAGTATAAAAACAAGAGCAAATAATAATATTTTCTCCAATTATTACAACAAAATCCATTACCACATCATAGTTACTTGGCTTGGCATATGACAAAAACTAGCACGACACAAATCTTGTGTACCACACATTGCAAAACAAAGCATAAGGCTCGCGTTCACAAAACGAATCACATCTACCAACTTCAAATTCTCTGGAGACGAACTGAAATGAATAAAGGCTACTTGGACCTTGGAGCATATAACCAACTGGACATATTATTGCCGTGACAAAGGTACGAGACACCTGGTCATACTAGTGGGAGTTAAGATCATAGCACACATGAAAGACACGCCACGGCAGAGCTCCAACCCAGCGATTAACTTTTCATTTGAATTTGATCCTTAGTTCGTATCTCATATAAAACATTTTATAACTTCATTAAAAAATCCAACGGCAGGGCGACAACAAGCTTGCAGCTACCGAACAATAGCTGCGCCATGGCTTTAATGTGCGTCAAGTTTATGTTTGCGTTTATCAATTTTGTCATGTAGTACGGAGTGGATCCATCTTGATCACATCGTTTCGCAGTACGCATTCCACATTTAGTGTGTTATCACTATTTGTTTCGTTGCCTCGTATCCGTGTATAAGGAGACAGACTTTCTTGCCGGGGCTGGGTTGTTCAAAAGAGTTACCGCTGCCCTGGCACTCAAAAGCCCCCCGAAGGAACACGGTGGGTTTTAGTCAGTAAAAGTCTGACACTCCCTCACGCTGTCACCCGCAGCGGGAGGGGTCATCTGATGATTTCCCATTGATAAAAAAGAGGTGGTAGACTTTTTCGTGAAGAGATTTGTGCTTACCGTGGTTCCAGTTGGGTAAACGCTCCAAGCCTCGGACACCTCTTGGCGTCGAAAAAGACGTGGCGGGTGGCGCCCTCTCGGGAACCGTGGCAATTTCACGGTGAACTGCCGCCGCGTTTTATAACTTAAGACGTATATTTTTTACTGGATGCCTCGACTTTAATAGGTAGGTCCTGGAAGTTCTATTAATATCGCCCTGTCAAGTGATTTGTTTTAGATTTAAATAGGTAAGTGGATGTGGGTTTTGCGAGAATGTTTTTCCTTGAAGAGGATATCGTTCACAATTTAAAGAATAAGATTTTTTTGCTTGAGTTTATTCAGTTCAGTTATTTGAAACGTATATCTTTACCCTCATATTTCAACAGTTATGAAAGTAAGTACCACACGAATCTTTCTAAAACAAAAACAAAAAAAAAATTATAATGCGTTTTCTATTCCATTGCAAACACTCTTACCTCAGGCTCTCGAAACATCCTTAGCTGCCATTTTTATTTCTATTCGCTTCCTTTCACTTGTGTTTGTGAAGTAATCCATCTTCATTACTGGTTCCATTTTGTCGTTGAAGACTACGCGGCCCCTGGCGTCCAATTGCCGACTAATTGAATTGTTGTCGAAAGGTTCGTGAGGAGGTTTGTTGTTCTGATCTCGCAATGCCCATGGCTTGAGAGGCTTTTCATGAGGATATGCTTCAGTGTCAAGATCTAGAGCATAAAGGGAATGATGTTATTAGTGATTTATTGTTTGTAAGAGGTTTTTAAGTAGTAACAATGTTGTTTGTAAAATATTGTATCAAAGATGACAGAGAGAAAATCCACTTAAAGACCAGAGCTCATTGTTAAAAAGTCTTAAAAGAAACCTTACAAAAAGATCTTTATTCGCCATAAATACAATTAGAACTGCCACATAAAATCAAGATAGAAAAAAAACTTTGTGAAATTGATTTCAATTTACCTATATTCCTTTGAGTCTCGTCCATTCATCGTAGAGGCTCAATGTCGATCACCGACAGGCATTTTATCGTCGTTATCTGTTTCAAACTGCCAATACGAGCTGTTTGTGAGGTTAGATAATGCCACAGCCATATGATCTTTTGAATTTTTCTTTTATGCGGGCAATTCAGTCTCTTTTTGTTCAGTTCGCTCGTGTGTCTAATGATTTTGTTATTTCGTTCCATTACGGATGCGTTTGGTTGCCGCTTTTGTAAGCGTTTTTGTTCGAATTTGATTTGCCATTTGGCAAAGAATTTGGTTTGTAGATCTATATCTATATGAAACAGTAATTCTATTTTTTAAAAAGAGTAACCATGGAGTTTCTTGCCCGTTCTTCTCCATAGAAAGCTACTTTTGGAATGGGCAATTATAATCAACCTTAGTTATATATTTTTTTGACATTCATAAGTGCTTGTTAAGGTCTAAATGATTTGACTTTGACTGTGATATCGTATTTTTGGGGAAATATACTGTGTGAGGTGTTTGGTTTCCTAAATTATGGCCAGTCATGTTATTTGTATTGACTTTTATTATATCTTGAATTTTTTCATAATAGTCTACGTGTAAACATTAAACCATACACCATTGAGAATTAATAAAAAAATATATTTTGTAAAAAAATTATTGGAAATAAAAAGTTCAGTGCATGATAATTTATCCAATGAATATTTATAACTATCATTTACGAAAATGAAAGAAAGTAACGCGAATGCTTTTTCTTAGAGCATTGAACCGACTGGAAACGCCGTTACTGTGCCTTCCCTACTGTCAAATGTAGGTATTGGCCACCGGTCATTTTCATGTGTATGCATATGTATGCGTGCATCTAGTTTATGCTTGTGTGTATCGAGTAGGTATGTATGAACTGACACTTTTTGTTGCGTTGCCTCGTCCGCGAGCTTAAATTAAAAGACTTTTATGTATAGACGGTTTCATCCGCTTCCCGAGGGAATTACTTTCTGTACCCGGATAAAAAGTAGCCTAAAACAAAAGTAGCGTTATTCCGATATATAAGCTTTATTATTGCCAAGTTTCATCGAAATTCGCTCAATGGCTTTTGCGTGAACTACGTGTTCACGCAAAAGCCATTGAGCGAATTTACAAAGACACATATACACATTTTCTCATTTATAATATTAGTAGGATTTATGTCCACGGTAGCTCCGGTAATTAAAATGCTCTAAGAACATGACTATTTTACTGGTGTTAAAATGGTGGCCTTATCAATATGCACGGTACTTTCGTTAAGCACTGATACATTGCGAGGTATCGAGTTGTCGATTAATAAAAATGCCTTTTTGAGTGCGGATATTAAAATGTTGTTCAATTATTTTTGTTCCTTTTAATTTTATTGGGAGTTGTGATGAAATTGATTCGTTATTTTTCTTTGTGTGAAAATTATTTTAGTAACAAATGTGTTTTATCAATAGCAGCATTATCGTCTGCCTAGCGTTTTCCCAATTTGTTGATGAACTTCCAGTTTAGTCAGATGCAGTTGAGTGCTAGTGTTTTATATGTAAGTAGCGACTGCCTATCACCCATCCTTATGGAAATTCCGATACTCCTTGATAAGACTGCTTGTCAGACTTTCTGGCTTCTAACTACCAGTCGTTTTCAGCCGAAAGAGGTCCACTGCTGGACAAAGGCCTCAAGGTATTTACTTTGCTCAGTCTTCAACAAACAACATTTGGATTTAAAAAAACTCGGCAGGTAAATAATTAATAGAACAGAAAAATATGCCATTCACACGTTTTAACTAATTCGATAAGCGATCGAGTGTGTGCTCCAATGATTTAGAAACAAAATGGCGTGTGTTTGAAGTACAAACGATCCTTGTTCCACATTTTTCTGTGCATTAATGAATCTCTCCATATATGTCGTTTGGAAATCGGTTCGTTAGTATGTATGGATGGGAAAAAAGATGGTGAAATAATTTTTATTTATTTCTTTAGGCAAAGAAGTGGTAGAGAGCGCATTTTGCGTGTATTCCACTTTAATTTTATAATAATTAATTTTGAGCAATAAATGTTTCTTAATAATGTAGATAAGTAGGTAAATAATGTAAATAAGTAATGTTCGTTAGTGACATCGTCGCCAATATTATTTGTTCATTTTTCATTCTTGTAAAATGCTCTTTCTTTTCGAGGAACAGTTTGGTACTTAGACATTTTTGTCTCTTACTGTGTTCTTTTTTTCCGTTTGCTATTTTTCAATGTTATCATAACTTCACATTTTCCGAACTTCTCACTTCACTCCGAGATTCAATTTGTTATTAATGCTACTACTTAGTCTACATCAAGAATAATTAATAGGTATATGCAAATTAATTAATTAATTCTATTAAGAAGGAATATTTACTTATTTATACTATACATTTAGGATGTTGGTAACTGTATTCCCAAAGACAAAGACATTTATTCGCCAAGGATATGGTACAAAAGTTGATATAAAACATATATATTGTTCAAAAGACACATCCGCCCTGTTAGGGGCATACGAATATTTAGAAATACATTTTTTCACTTATATCTTATAACATTATAACTAATATTTACTACTTTTCTTATATATATACTTTAAATTCCAATCCAATATCAGCATTCCAAAAGCTACAGAAAGTGAGATTTAAGTTTATTTTTTTATATTACTTTTACTAATTTTATTTCGCAAATCTGCGGGTAAGTCATTAATTAAACGAGGAACTATATAAGATGTTGTGCGCTCACCGTAAGCACGGTAATATTATCTACAGTAGTTTGACTTCATATAAACGGACGACGCGCGAGCTATACCTACGAGCTCGGCACTTAGCATGCTCTTAGCATGATACAGGCGCGGATGTGCCGCAGTGACGAACGGACGGTGTGCTGGTTTTTAATCAGTAACCACGCGAATTTTTACTAGATACAAGTACCTACCTGCAAGTAATTATTTATCATGTCAAGTGGAATATATTGTGCTATTTTTGGTTGCATTAATTCCTCAAAAACGCTTCCAGAGATAACTTTTTTAGATTACCTGGAAACTCCGAAAATAATTTTACTAACTATTAGGTAAGTAGGTACCTACTACGTAATTTGTGTCTTGTGTCTAAATGAATAGGTATTTCTATAAACTCAAATATTATATTTAAATTAATATTGAATTAGTTTCTTTAAACTGTCATTAAAAAATTGTTCTTTAAGCAATACATAATTAACTTGCATGTGAACGGGTAATATATTACAATGTTTGAATAATCCTTGGTCATTGTTTTTGAATTTGTTTTTTTATTTTTGATGACACGATATTTTTAAGAATTTTTAAGTTGTAGTTTGTATTATTTGGTTGAGATAAGTTTTAAAAGTCCTACCGTAACTGCTAAGCCCATATTGGATATGATTCAGCTAAGGAATTGTATAACATAAGTTTAACTTTGAAAGGTATTCGGTTCTTAAGTATTATAATATTAGCTAAAAATTGCCTTAACTTATTGCAAACATGCTCAACATGCTTGCTCCAATTAAATTTGTTTTCGATCTCAAGTCCTATATATTTTTGAGAAGCTAATACTTCAATGCGAGGACAGTTACATGTCCCTGTACGAATGTCATGCAAACATTTATGATCGTGAGCAATTAAATTCTTAGGAGGATAATATTTTAAATATGGTGATTTTATTATTACTAATTTGGTTTTATTAGCATTGAGTACTAATCCAGAATCGTGACACCACTTTAATAAATCGAAATCGAAATCAGATTGCAAACGATCACAAGCATTTTGAGGGTCCTTATCCGCTACTACTAAACAAGTGTCATCTGCAAACTGGTAACATGTGCTGTGTTCTATAGGTACAACTACTCATATCATTCACATAAGCCAGAAAGTGTAAGGGCCCCATGACTGAACCTTGTGCTGTGCCCTCTGTAACTTGAATTGTCTTACTTAAGGACTCTCTAACCTTTACAGAAAAAAATCTGTTATGGAGGTAGTTCTCGCACCATTTGAGCAAAGGGCCACGTATGCCACTAAATTCCAATTTATGTATTAGATTTTTATGATTTAATATGTCAAGCTCGAGAGAAGTCGATAAACAAAGCAAATACTATAATTTTCTGATTAAGGTTTCCATTAACTTCATCGGTAAATTTTGATAATAGATGTAATAAGGTGAGTATGATAAAACCTGCAATGTTATGACAATGATTTCAAACTGCAGATGCAAGGAAAATGTGGAATGAATTACTGATAATAACCAAAAAAAAAACAACAAATAAATCCTTCTTTGTTTCAACACCTTTCACAGCTGCCATGCTGTCGCTACCCGATGGTCAAACATTCGCAATCAGTGAAAACTGGTGTGTTTGCCGTGAGCGCGAATAAATTGGAGGCGCACGGTTCAAGCCGACTCACGGTGACACCGGGGAGAATCGGCTTTAATTGTCCAGTACGCGTATTGATTGTCCGCAATGAGTGACCCGTTTTTAGTATTATTTATTAATCTTGTTTATTAATTATTCATTTATTTATTTGCATTCCATAATGTTACAGTAGGCGTTGAAGGGGTTAAAGCTACGTAAAATTATGGATCCTGTTGGGCATAGCAAAAGATTACGTTGCTATTTTTATTCTAAGTTAAAATTGTTATCTATTCTGTTATCAACGACATATTATATTGCTTTGTGTGACTTTTTCTAATAACTGCAATCTCTTCACGTTTTCAAGTTGGTTGTTAAAAAGCATTTATCTTTTTTTGTATTTTCTTTCCTAAATTAATAAAACTTTACAATAAGCACTGAACACAAATTTCAGACAGTCTAAAAACGAAGAATATCCGTTTAAAAACAAAGCGCTGATGAAACTTATCCAACCAAAATACCAAAACCTTAAATAAAAAATTAAACCCTTCATTTCATAACAGAATACTGCAATCATAAATAGACGTTATTTACGAAATCGACTGGGAAAGTCTGTTTTGCAAGTTCGCTTAAAAAAAAGGAAAAGCCCTGTAAGCCGACCCCAAAACATAGTTGGGAAAAGGCTAGGCAGATAATGATGCTTAAAAAAAGAGACAATTAGAGTTCAGAAACGATTTTACGTGCAAAGAGGATTAAGCGAACGGGGATGGTGAAATCGGCTGCATTTCGACACTCCTGGATATAGACGAATATCTACACTGCGAAGATTCAACAGAGAATCAACTCAACTTTGTATATTTTTATGCAATTTTAATCATAATTTTTAAAATGTTAGCAGTTGTTATCATTTCATTTCAATTTTCCCACACTGATTTTTATAGCTGCACGAGTGCGTATAAACTATAGAAGGAACACAAGACGACGTTTTCTCACAAGAAATAAAATTGCCAATATTAGTTCAGGAAATAAGCCAATGATTTCACGATACAGCAATTCCCTCTTCACCCCATACCTCATAGCAATCACACCAAACAAATAAATTTCACAGACCACCTAATTCACACGTTTCCCTTCGACCCGTACCTACTCAATAATTTCAGAGGCACTGTGGGCACGGCCGCTTTCTAGCTAGGGCGGTGTCGTAACACGCTTCCTATACTTCGATACGAAACCGATGGCCGACTAAAACCCCAGAGAGTCAAGTTATGGAGGGAGGCAGGATTCAATAAAGAATTGAAATGTATTTTCCGTTAGAATTGTTTCTTGCGTGCTGGGAATACAACCGTGCGTGATTACTATGCCGAATGAGCGATTGTTTTCTTAATACCGTACCGATATTGCTTCGGTATTGGTATGGAATAAATTATTTAATGCGGTGTGTCGTATTAATTTGAGTTGGGGTTCCGTGGCGTGAAGTGTAGGCTTGTCGGCGGTTGATTGATTAATTGCGAATATTATGAACGCTGTTTAAACAAATGTTAATTCAGATGGTGTTAATTTGCAGCGTGAGGCGGTATGTAGGTTAATACGATAAATCAACGATAAAGTCATAGAAAATGTGTTATAATTATGCAGTTTTCTAAATACCCTTTTTTAGTGGGCAGTGATGAGGAATCACTTTCGTTTTTGAAATATTGATAATGCTTTAGTTTTCGTTTAACAAAAAAACCTTCACATATCGCTATTTGACCCGCCGGCCGACTGTTCGCAACGAGTATCAATCTCGCTATTGTCAATTTCCACGAACTACCAAAATCAGATAAGGCAGACAGAAAATAGTTTCAAAGAAACCTTCTCAGTTTGTATCGTTATATTCCATGTCTTGTATACATATCTATACATATAATAAAATGATAGGAAAGTCAAAACTGTACATTGACATTGACATTGACATTGTACATTTACAAGAATACTTGGGGCGTAGATCACGCCCCAAGTATTCTTTTAAAAAAATATTCAATGTACAGTTTTGACTTTCCTATCATTTTATTATATGTATAGATATGTATTAACGATTCTGAACCCAAAAATATAGTTTTTAGAATTTTTGTCTGTATGTCTGTTTGTCTGTATGTCTGTATATTTGGTCTCACTGAACTCAAAAAGTACCGCATAGATTTCAACCAAATTTTGCATGAATATTACTTGGAGGTCGGTTCAACACATAGGCTATATATTATCACGCTTTCCCTGACGGGGGGTGAGCAATGAACCATTATTTCTATTAGCCTTTCTACAACCGTGCGTGGAACAACACCACTTATCCACATGTTGCGTATTAGTTGATCGGGCTACTATCAAGCTTAAACAAAAAAATCACACCTTTACTATGTATAACTTGGGCAGAAAATAAAATTTTAAAATACTATGTTTTGCCAAGGTAAGGGTAGCTCCATCTATGATCTATAAAATACAACAAATATGTCAATGTGCTATTCGTAAAATTACCTACCATACAAATTCATAAATGAAGTTGAACATTTTCTGTAATTAATCATATTGCTGTTATTTTTCTTGGTAATTTAATATTGTTTATAAATTTTCCGTGACACGTGTTGGAATGAAAATATAAGAAAATAATAGTATTTAGCTAAATTGGAAACAGCTCCATCTAAATCATTTTTCGAATATTAATGTCAAATTAGAAAAAGGCGGAATTAGAAGTCATAATTTTTAACCGTAGATGGAGTTGTGCATTTTTTCCATAAACTTAAATTGGGCTAGGGTTTTCTTTTGTCTTCCAGTTATTTGGTGGCATAAAGTACCTAACTTAGACCGTGAATACTTATATTTTTGGTGTATTTTCTTATTAAAATAAATTATTGATTCTTATAAAAGATGTTTGAATATCCTAAGAGAAAAGAGTAACATTGATCTCTGGCAAGCTCTGATGACACTGAGCCAAGGTTGACTCCTATTATAGAAACTGTAGGAGTCCTATAGTTTGAGAAACAAGCTCATTCTTAGAGTTCAGTCAGGGCCGCGGTAACTCTTTCGAACAATCCCGCAGCCCCGGTAGGGGAAACAGGCTCAGACGTGAAGTATACACCGGATGGTATGACGATAATCATTCGTATGTAANCCTAACTTAGACCGTGAATACTTATATTTTTGGTGTATTTTCTTATTAAAATAAATTATTGATTCTTATAAAAGATGTTTGAATATCCTAAGAGAAAAGAGTAACATTGATCTCTGGCAAGCTCTGATGACACTGAGCCAAGGTTGACTCCTATTATAGAAACTGTAGGAGTCCTATAGTTTGAGAAACAAGCTCATTCTTAGAGTTCAGTCAGGGCCGCGGTAACTCTTTCGAACAATCCCGCAGCCCCGGAAGGGGAAACAGGCTCAGACGTGAAGTATACACCGGATGGTATGACGATAATCATTCGTATGTAAAATAGTTAAACGCAGTTTTTGAAAATACACAACATACGCGTCGAATTTTAGAGAAAACACTTTCTCCTTCTGAAGACCATTTAGAAGTGCCACAGTCAGATACGAGTCGTATCTAAAACAACGCATTCTAGATAACTACGCTTAATATGATTCAGTTAGAAGGACAGAATAATGCCTTCAAACGTTTTTTGCAAAATGCGCTAACATTTTTGCAAACATACATTCCCACCTTAGACTCTCATGGTCTTTTCTGTACGCGTGTAATAGCTTCAATCCGGTTAGTGCCTTAGGACCAGTCCAACCACTATAAGTGTGTTACCATCGCTGCCAGAAGACCGTATTTTCTTATGTTTTGTACAGGAGAGTATAAGTAGAGCTTCCATTTTGTCCACTAGAATGCAGACGTTTAAAGTTAAAACAAAAAAATATCTACCATTGCTCAGGTTAACTTTCTTACCCAGTGTCTGGTAGAATGAGCACCATCATCAAGTCAAACGGACGCCTGAGAACTTACATCCATACATGTAACGTCTTGTAAATTCGCAGGACTTTGGAAGCTTAGCAATCGTCCCCTTTACCTTCACCGAAGATTTACAATGTNAAGCTTCCATTTTGTCCACTAGAATGCAGACGTTTAAAGTAAAAACAAAAAATATCTACCATTGCTCAGGTAAACTTTCTTACCCAGTGTCTGGTAGAATGAGCACCATCATCAAGTCAAACGGACGCCTGAGAAACTACATCCATACATGTAACGTCTTGTAAATTCGCAGGACTTTGGAAGCTTAGCAATCGTCCCCTTTACCTTCACCGAAGATTTACAATGTTAATGCACGAATTAAATCATGAAATCTTTTGTTACGTGCGATAGTTTGGTCGCATGGACGTCTGCATCACATTTTTACTAACTCTTAGTGGTCGACATGCTCATCCGTTTCTGTAGCTTACAATATATTTAGTGTACGTGGAGGCAATTTGTGGCGTCGGCCTCTTACGCCCGGCCTTAGTTCAAGCCATGATCTGGAGCGAGAGGAAATGGGATACCGTTGCCTCCTTCTGTAAACCAGTTATGCTAGAGAAGGAGGAAGTGAAGCGAGAATTCGCACCTATCATCATATCATGAGAGACGACCCCCGGCCACCGTAAACGTGGGTCCGTGGGCGGTGAGTTTTGAGTGGCTCATCGTCCTTCCGTCTCCTAAGAGACATCAGGCCTGTGTCGGCAGCCTGCGTTGCTCCACGCACTCCTCAGTGAGAATCCGCAAGGCCTAGTGGGGCCCACTAGAGCCCAAGCCTGCTGGGGCTGCGAGATTGTTCGAAAGAATTACCACAAACCTGGCACAAAGGGCTCTAGAAGGAAAACGGTGGGGTTTAGTCAGTAAAAGTCTGACGCTCACGCTGCACCCACAGCAGGACGGGTCATCTGATGATTTCCCACCGAAAAAATAATAATTGTGTCACTGTCTAAAGCGTACACTGTAATAAAGCGAAGCGTGGCCAAATTTGGTCATTTGTCAGAATTTTCAAAGCGGTTTGGCGGATTAGGTATCCACATCCTACCGTTCTTTGTCTTTATGTTTCCAGTCATGCAAAAGATGGCATTTAAACTTCCACCGAAAGAACGTTTATAATATTTAGCGCCATTATTTGACAAACTGCGACCTTTGTGCCCGTACATGCTAGCACTAGACCCGCACAGATCCGAACACATTTTTTGTGTTCGCGGACTAATGCGAATCTTTCTGTGGAAATCCGCCCCAACGAAGCTGTGTAAGTGTTTAGAAAATTTGCATACAACAGTGTTTCTCCATAGAGTGAAATTATCGCCTCAAAAAAGGCGGCAAACTAGGTAGATGATAGTGTGAACCCAGGCACTGAGTTCTTGAACTCACATTACATTTTTCTCAACTATGTTGATGTTGACATCCTTTCAAACCAAATCACAATTTTAGTACCAATTTTTTTTTTCTACCGACTACCTATGTCTTATATCCTAACCCATCTTCACTTGGGCACCACGTTACCACTTAAGACTGTTTGACCGGCTTTCTGACTTCTGACTACTTAACACCTTTGCCAGACTCAAAGCTTATGAACCTTGATCGGCTAACCCGAGCGGCTATTAGTAGGTAATCTGCTAGCTCATCAGTTGCTTGCTTATGTAGTTCTATATCGCCCACGTAGACGAAGTCGCGGGCAACAGCTAGTAACAATATACATATATACTACGTCTACTACATATTTTGTGTATCTCAGCTCAATCTAATAGTGTGGTTGCTCCCAAAACCGCAAGACTATGTTGGACAGATATCCTAATCTCCCTTAGACCCTGTGGTAAGCCGAACTTGTTCAGATTGATATATTTCTCTCAAACCTAGTTGGGTTCAGTACTCAGAAGTAATGTATGAAAATTAATCATTGAGGATCTGAGGAGCCCAGCCGTCCGTTCATTATTTCTGAATATCTTTAAGTCTATTTTCTTGACGGCTTAAAAGATAATTGAGTGCCAATCATAAATGGAAGCTCTTTTAATAACTTAGCTTTTGATAAATGTTGTTTTATAAGATGTTTGTTTTTTTTCTTGTTTAATGAAAATTGAAGCTTTTGTTAAACATTGCATTTTACAAATTATTACGCCTTTGTTGTATTGTTGATTTGTTTTTGAGTTTATATTGCTATTAAAATGGGAAACAAAGAATTGGCTCAAGATTTCATGCTCAGATGTACACAATTCTGTAGAGTAGTTATATATTACACATAATAGTCATCTAAATGGTATATTTTATGGATTTTTTTAGGTTCACGACGTGTCATGGTGATGTGTGAAATGACTTCAGCGCACCTTGAGTTTTTTTTTGTTTATGTCTATATTGTGTGTGGTATTAGGTATGTATTGTACGCAACAAGTCATAAGTCAGAAATAGGTAAACCTCTACCACATTCACAAACAAATCGCTTTATTACATTCTAAAAAAAACGCGAACCAGCAATTCCTTATTCAAACTTCAAACGACCATAAATCTAAACAATGCACCACGATTCCTGCCAGCTTCATTAGGCTGAATACATAACCATGCTCATGTCAATACACAATTTATGAGAACTGTGTACATGAATCCTTAATGCAATACGTTTCTTTACGGTTGCCCGCCGCTTTGCCCACAACTTTAATTACTTCGTATTTTAATTCTACATGTAATATTTACTCTGGCAACATTTTTACTGGTATCCCGCGTTTTCTTTCGTTTTTATGTTAACTCAGATATGGAGTCTTAAAATTTTTTATTTAATTTTCTTTGGATTAAGAATTGAAGTAATTCCGTGTGGCTACTTTTTGAAACTTTTTATGGTGTAATGAGATGAAATGAAGCTACGTATAAAATTTTCTTTTGGGAAAGCAAGGCTTTGTAATTGTTTTCAACTGACAGTAACTTTTACTTATCGACAAAGCTTTTAATTTTTCTGTGAGGCAGGACTTCTTTATATAAAAATATGAAAAAAAAACTTCTAATATTTTTTTCAGACAACCTGGTATAGGCTGAACTTTTGAGATCTATTTTTACGCGTTTAGTTTTGCTGCGAATAAAAATCAGAAAGGTGATCTTTCATGTTCATATGTGGTTAACACCTAATGATTTATTTTGTGCTACAAGTGTTGTTATTGATGTGCTTGTTACTTTGAGAATTTATTTTAAACCTAGATAATAATGAAGTCATCATTTATTTAATAACTTATTTGCTTTAATGTTGGAAAGATTATTTACAAAAAGAAAATTCGTATTCTCTGCATTTTCGCTTTAATGTGTTGCCCTACTTAACATTAAAGTATTTTCTAATCTAAAATTAGAGGATTGATAAACCTGTTTTTAATTTTTCATAATATAAAAAACCCAATAATGACAAAATAAAAATCCAACGAAGAAAATAAAGCAGGAACTCAAACTAATTCATTACTCAAAACAAAACCATACTCCAATTTCATAAAGCCCAATTTCCAGTTCTATTCAGTTCAAACAGCGCATCAAAACAAGTGCAAGAGCACTGCATTTCATACGTGGCCTTAAATTAATGTGCACATCCTTACGAACAAAGGAAACTAACTTAGAGTGTTTAACTTACTGGAACCGTTGTTAGAACAAAAAATGTTGTCAAAATGTCTGCCAATTTACAAGAGGCTACTTTCACAGATTCTAGATAAAGTTCTAGGTATCTGACAGTTGATGCCATAGAAATGTTTTTTATTTTGATTTCTTTTTGGTATTATTTGTCAGATAGCTATCTAGAACTTTGTCTGGAACGTCTGAAACCGGCCTTAACGCACATAACAAAATTGACACACGTGTATAAACTTATCGTCATGGCACACATAAACGGCACGGCACGGCGCACGGTGGCCGATAAAATTCGCTCGCCTTTCGTAGGGATTTGTGAAAAATTAAGATTGTTTTAGGTAGATTTTGAGTATGTAGGATTGTTGGGGACATCAAAGCATACGCTAATTAATGGTTCTTGACGCCATAGATGTCAAAATAGCAACACGATTTTATCATTTCCCTGAACAAATCTGGGGATTTGAAGAAAACTCTAAACTGATTCAGTGAAATGACAATAAAACATGTCACATGACAATAAACATATGTTTGTCAGTGACTGCACCTCCTGCTCCACCGAATAAATGTCCTAAAATATTTGCTAAAAGTTAGGTTTTAATGGCAGAAACAAATCGCTGTAAATCCGACTCGACGTAATCTTGTCTGCCCTACCCCTAGAGTGTAATTCAAAATCGCGTAGGCGCGGAGGGGCGAGGCGGGCCGCGTGGGACCGCCGGAGCCCCACAGCGCCGGAGCCGTGACAGAAATCATGCCTGCTGCATGATGCATGCTTGCTTGCATGTTGCATNTGCTAAAAGTTAGGTTTTAATGGCAGAAACAAATCGCTGTAAATCCGACTCGACGTAATCTTGTCTGCCCTACCCCTAGAGTGTAATTCAAAATCGCGTAGGCGCGGAGGGGCGAGGCGGGCCGCGTGGGACCGCCGGAGCCCCACAGCGCCGGAGCCGTGACAGAAATCATGCCTGCTGCATGATGCATGCTTGCTTGCATGTTGCATGATTGCTCGCATGATGCATGTTTGCTTGCATGTTGCATGCTTGCTTACATGTTTGCTTGCATGTTGCATACTTGCTTGCATCTTGCATGCTTGCTTGCATCTTGCATGCTTGCCCACATAGAATTTACACCCACATAGACGCAACAGAGAACCTTATTAGAATTATGTAGTTTTAATCTTACAAAATAAACCTTTAAAATATCACAGAAAAGTTTATTTTGTCATTTCACTGAAGCAATTTTGGGATTTGTTCAAATCACTAGATTTCTTAAGTTGGATTTGTCAAATCACTAGCTTTGTTCAGGGAAATGATAGAATCGTGTTGCTATTTTAACATCCTCCGTGATTTGATCAAATCCCTTAGCGATTTGACCAAATCCCTATTTTTATCATATCCCTGCGACATATACACGATAATAAACGGGTTTGTTCATTTTCAATGTATGGAAATGGAAATTTTTTCCTCATAAAAGCTTTCGGTTCTGTTCGGTCAAGATGAAACTTTCAGGGGTTGTTTTTCAGACATTAGTGAAGGCATATGGCCAAGCACCTTGTCCCCGTACGACCCCGTTCAAAAGTTCTGGGCAAAATAAAAATGCCTATTTTGATGATCTTTAACCTTCATATTTAGGTACTTAAGTGACGGTTATTTATTTTTTATAAATCTTACCAAGTACAAGGTACTATAATTGTTTACTTTTAACCTAAATAACTCCCACTCCACGGGAAATAGGTACAGGAATACCTAGATTATAGTCTTTGTTGCTGTTTTGTTACTACGCATTGATTTCATATTCTTTTTTTACTAAAATTCACGGAAATCAGTACTGATTTAGTGACTGAGTGCGACACGTGTTCCGTATCATAGATTCCACAGAACAACACTACTCACATTCACTTAATAAGCATTTCCGAGAATAAATTGATTTTAGTCGCTTGATTGGTCCTATTGTTACTTTATTCCATAATTTGGTCTTTACTACTATAAAACAAAGGAACAGGTAGCGCAAACAAAGTCATAAATACTGACTGTACTAATGACCACCTTGCGCTGACCCTTTATTGAACCATAATCCATTATTATACTATAATTGTAAAAAATCATCATATCGTCCAATTAGTGATAATCTCTTTTTAGGGTTCCGTAGCCGAATGGCACAAAACGGAACCCTTAGATATAGATTCGTCATGTCTGTCTGTCTGCCCGTCCGTCCGTATGTCACAGCTACTTTATTTCGAAACTATTAGGACTACACAGTTAAAACATGGTAGGTAGATGTATTATATTAACCGCTTTACGATTTTCGTACAAAAATAAAAAAAAAAACACCAGGTTGCACTCCGGGAGTGCAGGCAGAAGTGAAAACATGAATAT
>NWSH02000571.1:0-18443 GCA_002382865.2 Heliothis virescens
TCGACCAATCACAGAAGCTCTTTTAAATATACGCATCTTTGGAATACGTAAAATAACACACTGTTCTCTGATTGGTCAATGTTCATAGCGGCACTGCTTGTGTCCATAGACTTCTATGGCGGCCGCGAAAGTGACACGTGACAGTCAACCAATCAGATCATGCGTAGTGCTTACTTATTATTTTACGAGTGAATTCAGTAAGTTTATCAATTTACGAAAATGTGAACGTAAAATAATAAAATTTATCTCCAGTTTAGAATCTTACGAAAGTTTATCAATTTACTAGGAAATTTATAAACTTGCGGATCTTGTTATTTTCCGGTGACATATATNACGTGACAGTCAACCAATCAGATCATGCGTAGTGCTTACTTATTATTTTACGAGTGAATTCAGTAAGTTTATCAATTTACGAAAATGTGAACGTAAAATAATAAAATTTATCTCCAGTTTAGAATCTTACGAAAGTTTATAAATTTCCTAGGAAATTTATAAACTTACGGATCTTGTTATTTTCCGGTGACATATATATAAGATATAAGATTATGAAAAGTCAATTGTAGCTCTAGGAACAGTTTTTAATGTTTATCTTTCCTTTGTTTCAGATATTAACGAGAGCTTCACGAGACTGCCAACTATGTTATAGTTGAAAGTTTGTTCCTACAACCCTCGATAGTGTGTTCCTAACAAATTAGTATTTTTGACGATACTTTTTTTGTAATTTCGGGTAGTTACCAATAAGTGCTAAAAATGGGATGCAACACGAGTTCCGAAGCCAAAACTGCCAAAGAAGAGAAGAATAATGCACAAGAAAATCAAACAAATACAGCCACAGGTAAGTCCTTAATATGAATACTAGCAAATTATTCAACGTTACCATAATTGGTAACAACGCCATCTACCGGGCGGTGTTGAAAAGCCTTTAGGAATTTGTCACGGCGAACAGTGACAAGGAACTTGTGTAGATATGACACAAAGTATATTTTAATTCGAATCAGCTGCGAAATAGACAGCAAAGATTTGAATATTGATACAAATATAAAACCCTTATAAAACCTGAAGCATTTTCCCATAATTTAAGCCAGCGCCATCTATGGGAATTTTCCGACACTAACGTGTAAGTTTTCCGACGCGTGGAACTTTGTGAGTTGTGAATGTGACGTGAATAGTTTGCATAAACTTTGTCCAGATGGCGCTGTTTTTCATTGCGTCATTTTCAGACGATTGACGAAAGATAGCGTGCATGACTCAAAAACTCTCTTTTGACTTCAGAAGCGATGGTTTCTAATTAGAATTTTCAATTAAGGGAAATTGCTACATGCATGATTTTTCCTTATTTAGGTACAACATGATAAAATAATTTTAATATTAAATTCTTTGTTTAGTTTGAGATACGTACATTTATGTTTCTATGGAATACAAGGTCATGTAAATGTGGTCAGTAAAAAGTATTTTTTTCTATCACTTATGCAAGAAATCTCAGTCAAAAGTTTAAAAAAAGTTCCTACTCTAAAAATATATATTTAATCTTTCTTATCTTTTAGCAAGACATCAGAACTAAATAATTGCAGGTCCCAGCCAGCGTCTATTCAAAATATTAAATATTTAGCGTACTCGGCCGGGTTTTTCCATTCCTTCATAAATAATATCAAGTTGAATAATCCGCCATTTTGTAAACCTATTTCTGTGGATCTTTCTTTCGTGTTCGAGATTTTTAAGAACCATCGGGATGCGGGTTCGTATTTTTTTATTAAAGAATTTTATTTAGGTCTTAAATTTTTTGGGAGATAGCCTCGTAGAAAGTTATAAATTATTTTATTTTAGGTCGTTGAATCTTCTGATTAAGTTTATACTGCGTTAAGATTTTTTTGTTTACAACCGTGGTTTACAACAGTTATACAATATACCAAAACCTTCGCTGTAAACTCAAAAGTTACATCGAAAAGGTACATAACAGATTTTCAGGCTCTCTTCAAAAATTTATTTCTCGCCCGATTTTGAGAAAAAAATATTTTCCGTGGGTTTATTAAAACTGTCGGTGAGTCGTGAACGCTTTCATCAAACACAAATATAAATACTGCTAAAATGTATGCGTGACTTTTGAATTATAGATACTTACCTGGTATTCTGATAGAGCATATTTTACGTTTATTTTTTTATTTTGATAGCCCATATAATCCGATGCCTATTGGGTTTCTTAGTGGTTGGTGGGATCGTTTTGGATCAATCGGGATTTCAAAAACCGAAAATTTATTGTCTACAACATATATTTACAGTTCTCAGATCAACCAAAACCTAAGTTATCGTCCAAAACACAACCACAAGACTATAACAGCACCACTATACATAGTTAACTTAAACCAAATACTTAAAACTTGAACTAAACTTAGTTGAATGATATCCAGCATATTTCTACAAGTAACTGGGGAGTAAAGTTCAGCAGGCTTATGTCCTTATAGGCTTGTAGTTTATAACAAGATTACGAATATATAATACTAGCTTCTGCCAGCGGTTTCACCCGCGTCTTTTAGGCGAAATTAAAGGCAGAATAGGAGAACCACTGACGACAATTTACCAACCTTCTGTACCTTATTTTAGTAAATAAATGATTTTGTTTTTGTTTTGGAAGTACTCGGCGCATCCGGATAAAAAGTAGCCTATAGCCTTCCTCAATAAATGGGCTATCCAACACTGAAAGAATTTTTCGAATCGGACCAGTAGTTCCTGAGATTAGCGCGTTCAAACAAACAAACAAAATCTTCAGCTTTATAATATTAGTATGGATAGAGAATATACCTTTGTTTAATCTGTGGTATTGTCTTTGAGGGCTAAGTATTAAACAATTTATGTTGGGATCTTTACTCGTAGTATTATAAAGCTGAAGAGTTTATTTGAACGCGCTAATCGCAGAAACTAAACAGTTTGAAAGTGGCACCGGTATCCGAAAAAATATGCGGAAACCGGCTGGCAAGGTATGGGCATGTGATGCGGAGAAGTGAGGATCATGTTGTGAGAAAGGTTTTGAGCATGAAAGTAGATGGATATTGCGGAAGGGTCGACCAAAGAAACGATGGATGGATTGCGTGAAAGTCGATATGGTTACGAAGAATGTTACTTGTGAGATGACGGCAAATAGAAGAGAATGGAAGAAGAAAACATGCTGCGCCGACCCCAAATAGATTGGGATAAGGGCAGGGAGATGATGATGAATCGTAGAAACTATTGGCCTGGTTTGAAAAAATGTTTCAGTGCTAAATAGCTCATTTATTGAGGAAGGATATAGGTTACTATTTATCCCGGTTCACGAAGTAGTTCTTATGGGATGCGGCGAAACCGCTGGCGGCTAGTGTTATAACATTTTTAAGCCAAATTAGTATGATCCAAAATATGAATAAAAAAACCTTTCAAAAAAACATGTCTATTTTGTACACCCATGAATAATGCATGGTTTTAATAACATTTTTAAATATAAAATGTACAAAAATTGCAATATTTTTAACGTAAAAAGTATTTTTAAAGCGAACACGATAAATATTCTGGTGTTATGCAAATACGACACATCTCATTATAAGGAATGACCACAGTGCATGTTAAACAGTAAACCAATTGGTTGTTGGTTTATTTGTATTTTTAATTAGACCGTAGCAACTCCGTTTAACATATATTCATAAACTTATTTAAAAACTGTCCTCCGTTTAAGTATTAATTTTTAAATAATATTATAAATGCGAATGTTTGTGAGGATGTATGTTTGTTACGCTTTAGACGTTACGCAATAACACACAGGACGGATTTTGATAAAACTTGGCAACTATATAGCCTATATAATTATATATCTGCTAACATATAGGCTACTTTTTATCTGGGTCAGGACATGTGTTACTGGGGAGTTTGTTGCGCCACTTCTTCTCAGCAAAAACACATAGGAAGTGGTGAAGGGCGGGCATTTTTGGGGCTGTCTCATGTAATTTTGACGTTCGAAAAGTGCTGTTTTCAGCCTACTTTGAATAAATGCTTTTTGTTATTTTTTTTATTTTTTTTTTATTCCCTCAGGAAGCGGATAAAATTTATTTGCAAAGGTACAAATTGATTAAATAAAACCGATTCAAACATAATCAATATTAAACCTATTAAATTTAACAATAGCTTGAAAACAAAACAATGGCGGATTGTAACAAGGTTTTTAATTAATGGCGATTAAATTAACAAATTCTGTGAGAAAATTGCTTCTTCACAATCAAATGTTAGGTGGATTGTAAGTAAATTGGTTTGAAGTCTTCAAAATTAATTATTACAAAATATATTTTTTGCTGTGAAGGACTGATCCCTTTTACATTGTAATTTTAATATAGATAAGACATGCAAAATTAATATTGAGTTTTAACCAGAAGGGAACAAAATAATGCGTTAATTTTTAACAACGTAACTAAGTACTATAATTTTAATTTAAATATCTAATTATTTATAATCTTTATTTATTATGTTCTAATTGAATTTTAATTTAAAAGTTTAACGGCCAATGTCACAGGTTCCAGATAGAGTTCTAGTTAGCTATCCAACTGATAGGAAATAAGTAAAAAATAAATACATTTGTATAGCATTGTCTGTCAGACAGCAATCTAGAATTTTATATGGCACCTCTGAAACTGGCCCTAAACTTCACAACAAAAACTCAATGTGGATACTTTACTTATAAACATGATCCAAGTTGTCCTACTATTTATAGTGTACTACACAACTGTCTACAAGTGCTACACATCTCATAGACACGCTACGCCGCTACGAAACTTCGTAGCACTTGCGTAGTCTTATTTTTGTTGTAGTTTTAGAACGAAGGTCTAACTAATGGGTTATCGAACCTTCAGCACTTTTCATTCAAGTAACTGTATTTTTTTGATAAATTAACTTGCTAATAGTGAAATGAACATGATTGTATGTATATCATATAATAGATTTTTTGTTTTATAACACAGTTAATACTTAGAGCTACTGTATAAAAAATAAGTTCTTCCCAGCGGTTTTACCCACGTCCTGAGTAAACCAATTTCCCGTAACTGGGTACAAAGTAGCATATGTCTTTTCTCAGGCTCTAGACTATCTGTTTACGAAATTTCATTCGAATTGGTTCAGTAGTTTTAGCGTGAAGGCGCGACAAAATAGACATGTAGTGCAACTTTCGCAATTATCATAACTTTTAACTAAAATAAGAAAAATAACATCAACTACATTTAGAAGACGTCTTATAAGCTGTAAGTAAGTGACGTCGACGTCGGTTCCCACTTGTCACTGGCCCCGAGTGTACTTTGTTCCGCGCTTTTATTTTTGCAAGCAAGTGTAAGTGCTACTAACTGAATTAAAGTTTTAAGAGAGAAAAGTTTGTGTTTCGTTTTTGGATAAGCACTCCGAAGATATATAACGAAGTACATATAGTTGTTGGGAAATGAAAATATTGATATGAAAGCAATTAGTCAAATTATGGTCACCCATCCTTTCTCCGACCGCAGTAATCGTTCATAGTAAAATTTTACCATAAAACTATGCGTATTATATTAATATTATAAATCTGAAGAGTATGTTTGTTTGAAGGCGCTAATCTCAGGAGCTTTTGATTTGATTTTAAAAATAATTTCGGTGTTAGAAAACTTATTTATCATCGATGTATAAGTCGATAAATTATATCGATGAAGGCCATATTCTACCTTTTATCCGGGTGCGCTAAGTAGTTCCTTTGGGTCGCTGCTGATTCCTAGCGGTAAACAAGTTATTTTAATAAATGGAAAGAAACATAACTCATATATTATTTCTTAATCAATGCACAATTACTAAGATCTCTAACCTTTTGTTTGTTCTTAATTAAACTGTGTTTTTCAATTGCATTTTGTAAGTGATGCTCTAGCAAATGTTTATATTATAAAGAAAAACTGAGCAAGTTGTTTATTCTGAAAATTAATTAACAAATGGTATTATTATTGCTGCTGTTCTTGCTAGTGCATTTTGTTTGTGAAGACTTCATAGGATGCAGCTGAATACCAGTGTTTTATATCAAGCAACTGCCTGTCTGATGTCCCCAATCCGGTTACCTGGGTAAACAGGTAAGACAGGTTGTCAGTCTTTCTGGCTTCTGACTACCTGTAACGCCTGTCAAAGATGTTCAAATGACAGCCGAGACCCACCAATTTATCGTGCCTTCCGAAACACTGAACTCATCATGACAAGATGGTCACCCATCTGTGGACCGACTGCGCTAAGCATTACTTAAAATTAGCGTTCCGTAAACATAACTACATAACAGTAAGATTAATATCAAAATATCACACTAAAATACCTGATGTAAACGAAGACTTTATAGTATTTTAGTTACAATATAAAAATTCTATCAACTAAGTCAATCTAAGAACAATAAAAAGTCAACAAATCAATCTATCTCCCACCATATCTATAGAGTTATTAATTACAAAATGTCACGATGTCTGGCCAAGCGTGATATCAAGATATTGAATACAAACAATTTACGGGCTTTTCTTAGTTGTATAGGAAAAATATATTTCATTAAAGTAATAGGAATACTCAGTGCATAATATTACTTAAATAATACTGAAATTAAATGTTTTTTGGTAAAAATACTTTAGTTAAAAAGATTAGTCTCAAATCTTTAATGATCTATAGAGATATATGGCGTTATTACACAAAAGAATGCGAATTCTTTAAACGTGTATAACGTTTATTTGTAAAAAGACTGAAATGCTTTCCACATATTTTTAAGCGAAGACACTAATCAGAAAAAAAAATTACTCATCATAATTACTTAGTGTTTTTTACAATCACAATATTTTTAAGGTTCCATACCCAAAGGGCACGACGGGATCTATTGGTAAGACTTTGACGTCCATCGGTCCGTCTGTCATCACCAGCCCGTATCTCGTTGATGACAGATGATCTATCTGTTGCCACTTTAACAACAAAATCTAAAAACCATAAAAAAATAAAAATTTTACGAAGCTCCTGTACCTACCACAAACATGATTTTTTAACAGCACCCTTCGTGTCCGAATCCAATTCGTTCTTTCAACATGTTTATAGCTATAGATACCTATTACCTGATCGATGAGCCATGTGTCGACAGCGTCAACGGCTGTAGCATTTATAATTAACTTTATGGAATGAACAACGTCGTTGACATTAACTGAGCTCCCTGTGTACTCAGCTGAGTACCGTTATTGGATATTGTCAGGTTTATTTTTAACTTGAACTTAATTATGTGGGTAACAAAGTTATGTGGGTGTAATTCAACATGCATATTTCTTTTGTAAGACTCAGTGACTCGAGGCCCCGAACTTATGCATATAAAGACAGTGTACAGACAACAGCACGTCAAGTTACCACAATCTGTCAAATTTCTGCAATCGATTTTCAAACTTATCACGATGGAGGTAGGTTAATGTTTGATTGATAAAATTTGACAGATTCGTATACGTTGACCTGCTGTCGTCTGTACATGTAACCTTTACACATTTATGTTTAGCTCACCAGTTTTCGCGAAATAAAATATCTGTCATAAGATTTAGGATATTCTATCTTTTTTCAAAGGTTTAAAAATAATAATGCATTTAAATAAAAAACAACCATTTCAAAACTTTGAGCTATTGTTTGCTATTAAATAGTAAGAAAAACTATTACAGTGAAGTATTTAGAATTGTAATTTACTTCCCAAAGAAATTCTAAATTGAAAATAAACTTCATTAAAAAATACAAACCTTCCTACTAACGCAGTAGGGTAAAAAACTCATTACCCATCATTCTGTGTAAAAAACATTGATTTAGACGTTGAGGTAAGAGCACCAAACATCGGCCACCGTCATCCGATTTATAATTAACTTGAACGTCGATAGCGGATGGATTTGTCAACTGGGTTAGTGAGCTCACTCGCGATTGGCTTGAATAAATGAAATGTCATTTAGATTGGATTTTTTTAACCGAGCTCAAAAAAAGAAGGAGGTTCTCTTTAAAATGTTTATATTTAGCATGCGTTATAGCTGTCGTGACGAAAAAAAAGTTTTATTTTTATTTCATACACCAAAATTGGATAGAAATATAATATAAAAGATGTGTTACGGTTTTAACACATCAGTGCAAAATAAGTAGAATTTTAGAAAAAATAAAACGCGACTCAGCGTTTGCTCCCAGAAATCTCCTTTTTTCACAAATAGCTCTAAATCTTCTTTAAAGTTAACAACCACAAATTTTCAGCAGAGTTTTCGTCCCATTCCATTCATTAATTTCACGAGTTTCGTACACAACATATTAAAAAATTAATACACAAAGTGAACAACCAAATCTTCGTAAAAAAATAAGACAAAATATACAAAAAACAGAAAATAAATCAAGTACACAAAAGACAAAAAAATTGACCAACTCGAACCATCATAGAAAACAAAAGGTAGATCCATAAAAGTTATTGATATTACTTAGTACGGCGTGCCAGTACATCGGTCCGTCCGGAGCCGCGCGGCACAGTGCTCCGGGCAGCCGATACGGCCGCACGTTTCTCAAATAATCCCACTTACACCCATCTTTCACTGCCGACCGCGGGCGGACCAATCGAATCTGTGCATTTTGAATTTGGATCGCGATCCGCTGCTGTTGAAACGAGGTAAGTTAAATTTTTGAAAAAAAAAAATGTTCGTTGATAATAGCAAAAAAAATATGCATTTTTAAGATGTTTTTTCTTTTTTTTTGTATTTTTTTTCTTTTATTGTTGAAGTGTGATGAAGCGATGTTGTTGTAACTTAAAGGTCGGCTAAGAAGGGCGCGCTAATTAGGTTAGAACTAATTAGGAGGGGAGGTTTCCCTTGCCTGTTTATTTATACTACGAACGTGTGAAGGGTAGCTATTCTAGTGGGCGGTTAGCCTGAGAATATAGGGGGTAATTATAAGGGTTTTCATGCTTGTGTTTAATTGGAGGTCGCTTAAAGATAATTATAATGGGAGAATATTTTACAGGAGCTGAATTTTTGAGCTATTATTTTAAATAGGTTTTTTAGGTCACTTAAAAAAGCATGTATTTTAGCTACATTAGGTATGTATTATATTTTTTCAGTGAATTTTGTTATTTTTTTCCTAAAATTAAAATAAAAAATGTCATGATTTAATATAACTTATATAAATAATAAAATCAGAAACAAAAGAATTAAAAAAAAAACCGGCCAAGTGCGAGTCGGACTCGCGCACGAAGGGTTCCGTACCATTTTCTATGAAAACTGAACGCATCTATTACCTACAACTAGCCATAATACAAACATGTTTCGGCCATAATACAAATATATGAATAACAAAGTTATAATTTGCGGTTTCCAAAAAATTGCTATATCTCAAAGACTGCTGTCTGTACCACGTTCAAAATAATTTTCCTCGAAAGTTTATGTAGAGTTCTACTTTTGAGATTTTTTTCATATTTTCTAAACTTGCGGTTCAAAAGTTAGAGGGGGGGGGNCATTTTAAAATACCTATCCAACGATATATCACACGTTAGGGTTGAAATGAAAAAAAAAATCACGCCCTACTTTACGTGTAGGGGAGGCACCCTAATAAAACAATTTTTTTCACTTTTTGTTTTTGCACTTTGTCGGCGTGGTTGATTTACATATTGGTACTAAATTTCAGCTTTCTAGCGCTAACAGTCTCTGAGATTATCCGCGGACGGACAGACGGACGGACGGACAGACAGACATGGCGAAACTATAAGGGTTCCTAGTTTACTACGGAACCCTAAAAATGCATCAACGATATCCTAACTAGCTTTACGAACTAACACAAAAACAACAAAATGGCCGATTATTTCCCAAACTACCCGTTTCTAATAAAATATGAACCAAACTTACAAGACAACACTTCCGTGCGTTACACTCGAAATGTACATAATAAATGACTTTACCCGACCAAAGTCCGTAAATTATTAAACACACATCGATTTTTCGCTTTATTTTCCTGAAAATGGGCTTAATTTTAATAAAAAGTCATTTTTTTTAAATTAAAACTAAACAAAAAATATGAAAAAAAAAAAATAGTAACACTTCCGTGCAGAAAAAATTACTTCAAGATTTTAGGATTAAAAAAAATGTAGTGTCTAGTTACACTTTGGTTCAAAATAAATGATCATAATTAGAGTAAACCTAATGCATTATTTTAGATTATGATAATATCTAACAGAATATTTAATGATTGAAATATTACCTGTAATAATCAGTATAGGTCACTGGGTCACTTTAGGGTGGGTAGTCATTAATAATTTAATCCAATTTCAGATTAATTTAGACCCATAACTTATCATTTATAATTTGGAGGATGTTTTTGATATTGACAATAACAAATTAACTGTTGTAGTTAAAGAAAGGACAAATAAAATTATAAACACTTAGCCCTAGTTTCACAGGTTTTAGATAGGTACCTGACACATGTGTATGTATTTATTTTTTATTTTGATTATTGTTCTATGGCTTGATCTGTCAGATAGCTATTTAGAACTCTATCTGAAAGCCTGAAACTAGCCGTTACTGTTATAAATACGCGAATTTAAATCTATACTAATATTATAAAGTTGAAGAGTTTGTTTCTTTGAACGCGCTAATCTTAGGAATTACTGGTCCGATTTGAAAAATTCTTTCAGTGTTAGATAGCCCATTTATTGAGAAAGGCTATTTTTTATCCGGATACGCCGAGTAGTTCCCATGGGACGCGGCTGAAACAGCTGACAGAAGCTAGTAATAAATAAATACAAAATCAGCGATACAAACAAAGAGTTAGGTCATAAATTAAAAATAAAATATGGCCGACGGTAACTCAAATAAACGGAAACGTATTGTGAGAAAAGGGTTGAAAGCCCTTACAAATTAACTGGGTTATACATCATTGCTATACAAAGATGTTTTTGCCTTGTACTTAATAAATACACCGTGTTGGAAAATTTTCCAAAAGTCTTGTACACTTTATTCCGCCCCTTAGGCTATTTACGGATATTATTCATTCAATATTACATTTATTTTGTGTGTTTGCTTGAAAACGCTTATCCCAGACACTATTGTTCCGATTTGAAAAAAGTCTTTCAGTGTTAGGTAGCTCATTTATCGATGAAGACTTTTATCTTTAGACTCTAGGCTTTTATCCAATGCTGCGAAGTAGTTTCCACGGGTTGCGAGTAACTAGTTACCTACTTGGAAAAAGCAATCACACAATACAGGAGGGAGGTGTTATATTATTTTTTATTGTAAACCTTCTTTTTATTTTTGAGTATTTTTTATTTATCTATACTTCTATACTAATATTATAAAGAGGAAAACTTTGTTTGTTTGTTTGGTTGTAATGAATAGGCTCAAAAACTACTGGACCGATTTTAAAAATTCTTTCACCATTCGAAAGCTACATTATCCACGAGTGACATAGGCTATATTTTATCCGGGTACGGGCAGTAATTCCCACGGGATGCGAGTGAAACCGCGGGAAAACGGCTAGTATTTAATACAACTGGGAAATATTATTGTCATCTGCTGTCACCTCCTTATCACATGTTTTTACTGCAAAAAGATTATAAATTATTCAACATCTGCACTCAGCGTATCAGTCTACTATCGTTGAATTTCACACCTAAGGTGCGCACGTAAGTAAATAGCAGTACTTATATTTTGATGAAAAAGCTAAAAGTATACGAGTAGGTACAATATACTTACACAGGCTACCTTTATCCGGACCCGGGTACACTCAGGACGTGTCTCAAGCCGTGGCGACCACTAGTATCAAATAATAAACCTCTTAGCTTCTATAATCTCAAAACACCTTTAGCGTCACTCGAATACCCGATACCCGATATCATTATAACTTCAAACGTAAACAAGAACCTTTAGGAGCCGAAAATCAATCGCTACCTTCATGAAAGTGGGTCATGAGCTTCTCAAATGCTTAGCAACCTGTTACTACCCCATAAATGAGGTACCTGTATGGGGAACTTGGGTACTTTTCTGTCAGCGGTTGTATTTGACATAAGTATGGCTATTGTAGTATGTTGTGTAGTTTTTGGAGTAAATCTATACTAATAAAGCTGAAGAGTATGTTTGAACGCGCTAATCTCAGGAACAATTGATCCGATTTGAAAAAATCTTTCAGTGTTAGATAGCCCATTTATCGAGGAAGGCTATAGGGTACCTTTTGTCCGGGTGCGCCGAGTAGTTCCCACGGGACGCGGGTGAAACCGCTGGCAGGAGTGTATGTGTAAGCTGTAAGCTGTTTAGCACGGTATTGGCTGCATTGTTAAAAGGTATTTTTCAATCGGTAGTGTAGACCCAGAAATTAGCCCTTAAATCTCACGAGCTCACTCAAGCTAAAAAACGTTTAATCAAATAAGGCTTATAAGTTCGCACTTTTCGAACGTTAAAAACAAAAGACGGCCCCTAAAACGCTCGCCCTTCACCACTTCCTATGTGTTTTTGCTGGGAAGATGAAGTGGCGCAACAAACTCCCGAGCAACACATATCTGATTGTCTATTTATACAAAACAGGTCCAGTCAAAACATAATTATCACATGTATTGTTTTGCATTTTCACTGTTTTTGTCCACTACGTGTGGGACTCACTCAAGACGTTATATCGGTTAAAACGATAACATCTAAAAAATCTAATATTATATGTATGATTTTTTAAACACGATAAAAAAAACTACATACACCGTGTTCCTGAGGTTACAAGGTTAGGTACAAACTAAATGCTTGAATGAAATTTATCTAATGTGAATTACTATTTACCTGGGCTGGCAACGTCGCATTTGAAACTTTAGTTCACATGTCCGCATAAACTTTTTCTCACAAAAAGACTCTTTCTCACAGCACAACATAATTAAATTGATTAAAAATTTTATTATGTTATTTAATTTACAAATAACTTTAAAACTATGCCATTTAAACTACTACTTCCTTTGTACGATATTTTTAACAAGAGCTATAGAAGTATTATTCAAAATTAATGTATATCCTCAAGAACACGGTGTATATATGATTCATCAATACACCTGAAAGCTAAAAGCTTGCCAAGGATAGTCTAAGGTAGTTTTGATAATCCAATTCCATCGAAATACCTTCCATACTAAAACATATGCAGCTAGCGTGCACGAATACACTCGAGTGCATGCAATTTGAACAAATGGACAGTTTGATTGACAAAACTATGGAATTTATTTTCCTTACGTTCTTGAACTGTATGTCAAGGTATTTGAAAGGTTAAGTAAAGATCTAAAGAACTGTGGTTTAGCCTTGAAGGTTTACAGTGTACCATGTGAAAGGTGAAGTTATGTTTGTACAGATTTTATGATATCAGAATGTAGGTTGTTGATAATATGTCGATATAATAGGACAGTCGTTTTTTATGGTTTTATTTTTTTGTGTTGTGTGTCTTGAAAACTATTTTCATTTCATAGGAAAGCAAACAATTAAGCAAAATATAAATTAAACACATACCTAAAAGTTTTTCCGACCCTGAATATGGTATTTCGACAATTGAATAAAAAGAGAGGTACTAACAAATAAATTACATTTTAAATGAAAATAATAATCAATTTATTTCTAACTAAACCAGACTAATTTTTCTATTGTCAATGTACGGACACAGTTTCTTTATTTTTGTATTACATTTATAGATATTTCTTTAGTAGTTTTATCATGATATAAAAATAAGACTGACATTTGTACTGAAAACGTCCAAAAATACATACAAAAAATACAGAAATAAAATCGTGTGTAGAGGAAAAAATAACGGCGACACGATCCATTGAGCGCTGAAGCCGTTCCAACATACATAAATAATGCTATAAAAGGACAACTTTGTGAATAAATTGTGAGGGATTTTATTTTCAGAGTGTATTAAGTAATTATGCTGTAAGTTGTGGGATTTTTTAGGGGTTGATAATTTTTACTTAAGCTTTTCAACTTTATAGAGTTCTAGATCATGCCATATAAAAGTTATCAAAAGAAAAAAATATATGGCAGTATCTGTCAGATAGTTATTCAGAACTTTATCAGGAACCTGTGAAACTGGCCGTAACAATTTAAATAACTCTATTAGTAATAGTGGTAGTACCGGGCTGTCTTTTTGTTTGTCACAAACGCTTAAAAAAACAGCTTTGAATCTTCTGTTATTCCGTACTCCCCATACTTATTGAAACGAAAATAAAATATAGTTGTAAAACGAAAAAAAATTAAGCACCAATTTTACCAATTTAGTATTTTCTTCAATAATTTAATTTATTAGTAAAACTTAATTTTATTTCTTACATCAACTGGGTCATTTTTCGTGTCACGCAGTGTACACTAACCCTTTTACGAGGGTATCTCCTCTCGTTAGTGTTATAGGAATTGAGTTAGAAATAGAATTAGGTCTGAAGCATCGTCACCGTTTTGTACGTTTATAGGGTTAGGTCTAAAAGCTAATAGATCATCTAGTGAACTTTATTTATTTGAGTAGATTATAGAAAGAAATTGGGTTTTATTTTAGTTTAGTCCTTTTTAAAAGTCAGTTAAAAATATATCATCAACCATATATTTTTAGGGTTCCGTACCCAAAGGGTAAAAAGGAACCCTATTACTAAGACTTCGTTGTCTGTCTGTCTGTCTCCAGGCTGTATCTCATTAACCGTGATAGCTAGAATGCTGAAATTTTCACAAATGATGTATATCTGTTGCCGCTATAACAACAAATACTAAAAATTAAAAAAAAAATATTAACGCTGTTGATTTATATTAATTAATTGCAAAATTGTATACTAGTAGCGCCATCTATTAGAAATAATGTGCAACTTAAGTAACTCACACTTGACCATTCCTATTGTACTTTTTCATAGATAATGGTACGGAACCCTTCGTGCGCGAGTCCAACTCGCACTTGGCCGATTTTTTTTATCGCTTACATTACAGTTTTGTATAAGTGAAACACACTGCCTTTTTCAAACAAACTCAAAACAAATAAAATATAAGTATTGAGGAAACCAGCTAATTCATTTGTAATAAAACATCTACATTGCGCAAGCGTGTTAATCAAAATAAGCTCAAATAAAAACAATAAATAAATTCTACTCACAGAACCAGTATTCCCAAAGCATTCAGTCTAAAACTAAATTCAGTAGTTTAAATAGAAATGTTTTACCCAACAAACAGACCTGACCAGAATATCTGACAGTTTTCATTATAGACTGAGATCCCAGAACGCTAATCGCCTATTTTTTTAAACATGTTAATGTTTTGGTACTTCTCAATACATAATATACCTGTGTAGAAAAAAAGCAAAAGTTTTTTACTTATTTTTTTTATAGAGATAAGTTAAGATTTTTTATTTACATTGACAACATTTTAATTCCAATAAAACTAAAAAGTGTCAAAAATTCCTCCCCATCGCTGTCGGCACAAAAGGCTGGCAGCATTGCCACGCTGGATAGCAATTCTTAATCTTTGACCAAGGTAATAGCCAGCCTTTTGGTCATGGGTAGCGTCAACCAGCCGCCTAAAATGATTAATGATGACATATCCGTCTTATCAATTTTATAAATTCAACTAATATTTTTTTTACTGCCTGTCGGTATAAATGACACAGTAAGCACACACTAATGAGAATATAAAGGATGTCTGGTGGTTCTGGGCTCTTAGTCTACAACAGTTTCATTTTCGTACTACTCGCGGCAGATGCTAATTTTGTACGTTTTTAGACCGTAAGCTCGAAGTTATAATTTGTTTTGCTGTCTAGCTTCTGCTGGTACAAAAATGGATAAAAAGTATGAAGCAGACTTTGCATTTAAAACATACGTTGTTTCTGTGGGACTTGCACGAAACACGTTGATGAATTTTAAATAACGTGAGTGATATTTAGCAGATTAAAAAAATACAAAGAGCTAAATATAAGAATTTACATTCCTCTTGAAGTGGTAAGCGCAGCCTTTGAAATATTAATTTTACCTCTTACCAAATTTCTGTCATTTTGAAAATTGATTTTTTGTTAGTAGAGATATATAGTAAAATATATTATGACATGTTATTAATTTCAAGGATTAAAACGTATAAGTAGAACATTAATGTTGCTTTATGGTATTTTTTAATTTACGTATTAAAAACTAGGTTCTGCCAGCGGTTTCACCCGCGTCTCGTGAGAACTACTCGGCGCACCCGGATAAAAAGTAGCCTATAGCCTTTCTCGATAAATGGGCTATCTAACACTGAAATAATTTTTCAAATCAGACCAATAGTTCATGAGATTAGTGCGTTCAAACAAACAAACAATCTCTTCAGCTTTATAATATTAGCATACTCGTAGATTACTAACGATACAGATACGTTTTCAAAATTTGTGCACGCTAGATTCATTGCCCTGTTAGCACGTTTGCAAACTAAATACTGATTCTATGTAAAGTTAGAAGTTAGTTTGCGAAGTGTTATCTCTGAAACTGCTGGACCGCCTGTGTAGATTGTTTCACTGATAGCACAAGCCTTTACATTAAATATACCTTAGTAATAAAGAACTCTATTTTATATAAACAGGCTAACATGCCAAAGCTACTGTAAGAACATTGAAGATAATATCTACACTAGTAATATTACAAAGCTGAAAACTTCGTATATTTGAACACGCTAATCTCAGGAACTACTGATCTGATTTGAAAAAATATTTTTTTTAGATAGCTTATTTATTGAGGAATGCTTTAGGTTACATTTTATCAACAGGACAAGGGTAAAAGTGCTGGAAAAACATAGTTTTTTCAATGTAAACTATTTTTTCATTGTTATCTTATAAAATAATTTTAGTTAGGGATAGAATGAACATTCGGTTACTGAGTTTAAACGCATCCTTATGCAATCGCAATTCATCGTAAGATTTGCAGTGAGGTCGAATGTAGTTCAATTGGAAAATTGCTCTCGTTTGTTGGTCAAGGATTTATCATCTATTGTATGAGGATGGCCGATTACTGTGATTTCTTATTTATATGCTATGTTAGGTACAGTTTTGGGTTCATAAACGTTTTTTTTTATATACCTATCGTAATGAAAATCATGATTGTTCTTCTGCCCTTGTCCCAATGTTTATTGGTGGTCCGTGTAGCATAACTTATTCTTCCATACTTCTTGGTATGATTTGAAAGTTAAAAAAAATATTACCTTTCACTAGTCGAAAATAAGGTTAGTGGTAACTATATGGCAAAGCATAGCACAAGAGCTACTAAATCAATCAAAAAGCAATTTATTTGACGTTTTCCATAATATTTCAATTTTATTCATAGGCCTACAATGTTTATGTATATTGGGTAATTAATCACCAAAATAACACAGATATCTAGGTTTTCATCAAATAATAGTTAAACAATAACCCATATGAATCGTTGATTTAACCAACAAACCTAAAAGAGCAAACTGAATGCAAATTGAATTTTTGCGCGCGGACGCCATGTTTGATTTTAAAATTAGTTCGTGGCGCATAACGTTCCGTGATTTAATATGAAATTGTTATTGAATTTCTGTGAGAATTGTTTTTTTTATTGTTTTTTGAATATTCAGATACTTTTTACAAGCCGTTTCTCGTGGTTTTACTCGAATCCCGTGGGAACTGGTCCAAGCTTCTGTATAGAAAGTAAGCTTTCTTCGATAAATAGGCGATCTAACATTGAAATATTTTTTCAAAATGGAATAGTCAGTATTTTTTAATTTTGAACTCTTTACTCTATGTCCTCTTTGCATTATAAGTAGTATAAGTCTATGTAATTATATATTATAGTGCAGGCCCTGGAGGTAGTTGAGTGTGCAAAAACCGAGCACCGCATTCCATCAATGGATTTGAGTTAAGGATAGCTTATAGATTAATAATCCGAATCTTGCCGGATAATATTTTGGTGCAATTTTTTTTTATACCCTCTCCTAATAACCCTTAAGGAAATCAATGGAATACATGGAATGAAGTCATTTTCATGATGTTTATGTCAAAATTTATAGATTCTGCTAATGATAAAAGTGATAATCGGTTGTTCAATGGTATAAAAAAGAAAAAAAAAACATTTTTTTCTATCTTCTATACTTATAATGAATCTTTAGAGAGGTCAATTCTGTACCTGCTTGAAATATATTTCCAAAATAACTATCTGGGGGTGATTAGGGATCGACAGTCATTATTAATGCATTTATTACACAATGGAATACAAACTATTTGTGACTTTTTACAAGTGCACGACATTGTTCGACAATTAGCCAGACATTTACATTTAGGTGGTAGTATCGCACCCACTTACAGCATGTAATGCTGGCACAATATTACATATGCTGTCACCCAGGGATTTCAGATTTCACCCAGGGAACAATGTCGTGCACTTGTAAAAAGTCACAATAGTTTGTATTCCATTGTGTAAATGCATTAATAATGACTGTCAAAATAAAAAT
>NWSH02000571.1:38322-51857 GCA_002382865.2 Heliothis virescens
AAATAAATATATAAACTCGCGACAGTATCACGTTGACCGAAATGTGAAACCCGAAATTCTATAGCAATATTCCGTAAGTTACAGGTCGGTACAGATATTTTATGGACGTTTTCAAACATGTGAAATTTGAACAATAGTGTCTAGGCTTAGTAATTATCATTTAAAATGCATAGATTGGAGTTTCGGGTTTTTATTTTTATAAAATGAAATGGTGCCGGAGTATCTTTAGGTTAGCATCCACGCTACAGCAATAAATCAAAATATTTATATCTTGATATAATTTTAGCTTCAACCAAACCTCAAAATCGAGGAAAGACATGTGAGAAAAAATGTGTTGCGCCATCTATAATTTTTAAAGTCAAGTAGTTAGTCAAGTATGAAAGTACGATTATAGTTTTTTTTTCATCTTCAAAATCATAGATGGAGTCGTGCTTAAATTTTGATTATATTTAATCGTGTTGGGTATCTTTAGTTGACCTTCCGTTAACAGTCATAGGGACAAAAGATTTTTTTGAGAAAACTCTCAATATCGATGGGCAAGTGATGACAGTAAAAAAGTAGTTGTAACACTACTCTTTCTGTCTTCATTCCAATAATCTCACAAAAATAATATTAAAAACGCGCATATAAATAATTATTCATGTTTCACTTCTGACGAGCCACTCCGGAGTGCAAAGCGGTGTTTTTTTTTTATGACACAAAGCACTCTATAAAATCCATGTCTAACCAAACATATTATATAATCAAATACGAAAACCTTGATATCCGACGAGTAAAATTTTAAAAACCGTTACCCACATTACCAATTTTGGCGTGGGCGCACCATCTGATTCAATGCGAACTCCGCCTTTCCATAAATTAGCTTATGAAAATAAAATAAATGTTGATGTTCGTTGGAAATTTAAATAAATACTACAATTTCGGTCAGGTTCTGTTTTGTATGTCAACTGTGATTTAATGCGTAAGGTACGTTCACTTTTGGGTAGCCACAGATTTAATAACTAGTAGATGTGTTACTGATTCTGTTCTGATAGAATTTGAATTAATACGACGAATAACTGTTTGTTGCGGTTTACCTAAGTCTCAGTGAGCCTCCTCTCTTACACTGCTATAAAATGTAGATCTTCGTCACCCCGGGGATAGTGTACGCTTTTCAATAGTGAAAGAATTTTTCAAATCTAGATGCAGTAAGTTTTGGAAACTTTAGGATGTAAACGTAACAAATAAGACAAAAAAACTTGCTTATATAATATTACTTTTAAATTAGCATTTAGCGTTCCGAGATAATTTTCTCTTGTATCTCGATAAAAAGTAGCTAATAAGATAGTATATATGTCATTTCTAATGTACAGTCAAGTTCTTTAAAATTTATTTACTAGTTTTTGCGTGAAAGAGTATCAAAACATCTACACCACATCATAATGTATGATTTTACAAAGGCCAAGGAGCAAATACGAGCGCAAAACTTAGTCAGGTTATCCAGATCTGACCGAAGTTTCGAGAATATAATAGGAAGTTTCTAACAGCTTTATATACCTGTAACCAGATGCGGTGCATAAAATGTAGTTGATTACAGGATGGATGGTACGTCTATCTGTATCTTATGAAGGGCATGCGGTGTCCTCTTGACGTCAGTTCCTTATTGTTTGTGAAAATCTACTTTTATTATTAAATTTTGTCGTGGTTTTATATTATACTAAAATTATAAACTGAATAGTTTGTTTTTGTTTGACGTGCTAAATCTCGGGAGCGGGATACTGGTCCGATTTGAGAAATTTCTTTCAGTGTTAGATAGCCCATTTTATCAATGGAGGCTATAAGTTACTTTTATTTGGTTGTCGTGGAGTAGTTACCCGGGACGCGGTAGGAAACTGCTGGTGGAGGCTAGTGTTTTTACGATAAACAGGTAGTACAAAAGGCTCGATGGTATTATGACTATCAAGTGTGAAAACTATGAAAGTACAGTTAGTCAAACAACAAGAGTTTCAAAGAATATAACAACTTTGAAGCACAATATTTAGGTTACTACTCAGCTGCATTGGTTAACTTGAAACCGACACCAAACATGCTTTAGGATAAAGGCTAGGAGTTTGGAGTTCTATACTTATCTCATACTTATTATAAACAAAGTCACCACCCGCCGCGTCTGTTGTCTGTCTGTCTGTCTGTCTGTTCGCGATTTACTCATAAAGTACTTGAACGGATTTTTATTCGGTTTTCAACAATAGATAGAAAATCTTGAGGAAGGTTTTTGTGTATAGTAAGTTTATGTTTGTTACAAACCAACGACTATTACAACGATATTAGTTCAATACGTGCGCAAAAAATAGCGATCGGGAGCTTTCCTCGAAAACCGCTGCCAATACTCCTTTTGAGTTTTAAGCAAAACAATGTATGGTGGATTTTTCGTCTTCGATAGATCTCAAAAAAGTCAGTGGTGGTATATGTCTATATCTTTAAAGAATAACCCACAATAACCGTTATTTTTTGCGGTTACTTAAAACAGTAAATGTAAGTTACTTTAGAACATATTTTTTAACAAGTAAGAATTAAACCGCTTAATCATACAAATCTGTTAGTATAGTTTAATGGGTAATTTAGATCAAAAATTGCCTTTTACACTAATCAGAAAAAATTAAACAACTAATGAGTTATAAAAAGATAAAATCTCCGGTAGCGGCAAATTAATATTCGTTTAAGCGTACGCAAGAAATTGGCGCGGCTATTTATATAAAACAAAGTCCCCCCGCGCGTCTGTCTGTCTGTCTGTCTGTCTATCTGTTCGCGATTTACTCGTAAAATACTGAACGGATGTTTATCGTTTTCAACAACTAGATAAACCAATTCTTGAGGAAGGTTTTTAGTTATAGTAAGTTTATGTTTTGTCAAATCCACAACGATAATTACAACGATATTAGTTTCAAATATGTGGCAAAAAATAAGCCGATCGGAGATTATTATATAAATACGAAAGACTTTATTGTTGCGTTTAAGGAAAGGGCTTATATTGGCACTAGCTAATGAACAGGTTGATAAAATTAAATGATTAATTATTTCCAAGTTTTGAGCTCAATCACCAAATCTACTATTCGTTGATACAGTTATTAGATACAGAGAGCAGTTACATTATCCTACAGAATGTTTGAATGTCGTTAGTTCGCCCGGAAATTACCTCACACAAGTAATATTAAAAAGTCGGTGTCACCAGTGCATAATTACTTAGAAGATTTAAATCCCCCGAAATTGTGTAATGCACGAGACTCCAAAATTAGGTTCAATTAAAAACTTTTAATCGAATTGCCACTAGTTTTAAGACGCGGCTCTTTCTGGCAGCATGAGTCCACTGGCTAGATATTTTTTTTGAATGAACTCAAAAACACACAAATAACGTGTCCCAATATATTTTGCAACGCTGTGTATCTTCAATACAGTCAGTTTGCGTGCAATATAATCGACGTCAGTCGCCTGCGTATTTAATTTATTTTCTTTAACCTCTCTGCTCGACCAGATTTTGACATTGACATAGCACCGCGTAGATCGGCGGGACTTTGGAACGCGCGATGTGGAATTCAAAAATTTATCACGCAACTTTAACATATGATTTCTAAGTGATAATGCCTCATAAGGAATAATTTCAGCAATAGTTTCGAGTAAACTTATTTGACAACATATGCATATAGGGAAATGAGGTCATTAAATTTAAAGTTAAGTGAAAAAAACTACGTATATCTAAGGACTACCCAAAAGTTAGGCATTTTTAATTTGGTAAAAACTTACGAATAAATAGTCGAACACTATCTTGAACATAACACGGACGTCATATTTATAACATTTTCAATCCAATTGCATTATATTTCGTGTATTTATTTATGTTCCATAATAAAAAAAACGCACATAAAGTACACAATAAAAAATTAGCAATATTACAAGGTGATCACATCTATAGACAAAGTAGAGTAGGATTTTTTTTTTAAATTGTGTGCATTTGACAAATCGATTGAAATGTATTATGAATAATCGAACAGCTAAAAATATTTTTAAATTGTTTAGTGAAAAATAACGATTTAATTTATTTTGTATTTTTTTAAGCAATTTATTTTATTATTCGATATTCAAATTCAAAGGATATTTTTTATTAATCTTNGACAAATCGATTGAAATGTATTATGAATAATCGAACAGCAAAAAATATTTTTAAATTGTTTAGTGAAAAATAACGATTTAATTTATTTTGTATTTTTTTAAGCAATTTATTTTATTATTCGATATTCAAATTCAAAGGATATTTTTATTAATCTTCATTTTATATTGTAAAGCTGAAGAGTAAGTTTGTTTATTTGCTAAATGCGTTAATCTCATGAACTACTGATCCGGTTTAAAAAATTTAAGAATCGATTCGATTTGAATATTTTTTAGGGTTCCTTAGCAGCATGGCAAAAAACGGAACCCTTATAAATTCGTCATGCCTATCTGTCTGTCCGTACGTCATAGCCACATTATTCCGAAACTTTTATGACGACACAATTAAAACTTAGTAGGTAAATATAATTTTTATATTATTGTTGTTCAGAAATAAAAAAATAATAATACATGATGAAAGTGAAACAGATTTTTTTTTTCATCAAACCTATACTTGTGGGGTGTCTATAGATAGGTCTTTAAAAATGAAATTGAGGTTCCTGAAACTATTTTTTGTTCAAAGTCAATCATTTCAAAACCAGTCACTTTCAAGGTACTTAAATGTATCCTACCCCTGTAATTACCCAAACTACCCAAATAAAAATTCTAGAATAAATATGAGTTAAAAATCTCAATAAAAACGATCAACGAAACTGGTTTAAATGATATATAATAAGTATTTCAGGGACAAAGCACTTTTTTGAAAACCCCAAATTATAACTTTGTAATTCATATGTTTGTAAGAAAAACAAGGTAAGTTATTGTTGTCGAAAAATGTTTGTGAATTGGCTAGCTGTAGGTAGTAGGTTCCTTTTGTTTTTCATAAATAATGGTACGGAATCGTTTATGCGCGAGTCGAACTCGCACTTGACCGGATTTTTTTAACTAGAACTAAATGTTGAGATAGATTATAGGCACAGTTTAAATATAGAACAGTTGTGAAGCTACCTACTAACGTTCGTAACGTCACACTCACACACGCACGCGAATAGACGCGACAGCACCGCGACATTTAGTACTGACAGCACTGGTAAAGGTACATAAATGCTCGTCAATGCGCGTGCGTGTGTGAGTGTGACGGTTATGAACGTTAGTAGGTAGCTTCCCAACTGTTCTATATTTAAACTGTGTTATAGGTTATAGGCTGTTGGCTGAAACTAGTAGTTAGAATTTGTAACCCCCCGTGAGTAGCGATTTTTAACAGATTTAAAAAAGGAGAGATTCTTTATTTAGTTCGAAATCATCCTATGACCCCTTCCGCTGTGGGTGCAGTGTGAGAGTATCAGACTTTTATTATCTAAAATCCACCGTGTTCCTTGTTGAGCCCTTTGTGTACCAGGACCGCGATAACTCTTTCAAAGAACCTGCTGCACTGGCTGGCTTAGGCCCTAATGGGCCCCTGGGGTTTGCTGACTCTCTATGTGGAGCGCGTGGAACAACGCGCGCCGTCGACACGGGCCTGTTGTCTCTTAAGAGACGGAAAGACGATGAGCCACCCGAAACTCTACGCCCCCTGACCCACGCCTATGGTGGCCGGGAGTCACCTCTCGACACCCAGCTCCGGTGGTGTTTTCCAGATCGGGCTGGGATGAGCGGTGCGAATTATCAGTCGCTCCGCTGCCTCCTTCTGCAGCATGACTGTTTTGCAGATGGAGGCGACGGCATCCCATTCCCTCTTGCGGCAAACCATGGCTTGAACCAGGGCTGGGCGCGGGGAGTCACTGTCGCCAATTGCCTGCTCGAGGACACGGCGGTGCCCTTATCTGTTCAACTGTGTGATCAACCGTGTCTTCTGGGCCGTTTGCACAGTGGTCATAATTGGGCGCCACGTCCCCTTAACCCTTAATTCCTATTAACCCTCCCCATAAAATAGACTTCAGATTCGCGATATTCCCTGCAAAGCCAACCCCAAAATAAAATTCAAATTAGCTGGTAAACATAGGAAAGATGCACAGCCAAATATAAAAACCTTCCTTTTTGGGAGGTCGGTTAAAAATATCCTTTCTTCTTCTACTAGTCAAGGCCTTTTATTTGATACCCGTTTTAAACATTGACATTTTGTCAAATATTAACAGATTTACCGTTCAGTTAACAAGTTACGAACCATCGTTAAATTTGACAAGAACTATAAGAATTCTGCATAGAGAATTCATGTAGAAATAAAACAAACCCGCCAAGTGCTCGCCAAGACTCGGGCACGAAGGGTTCCATAGGTACATTATCTATGAAAAATAAACTTACCTATTACCGTACAACTAGCCAAAATACAAATAAGTATATGAATAAAAACGGAAGAACTCGTTATGACAAGATGGTCACCCATCCACGGACTGACCGCGCCAAGCGTTGCTTAACCTTATGATCGAACGATCCGCGCGGCTTTGACTTAGCCACGAGCCACGGGCCCCTTTCTAATATTAATATTTTTTATTTTTGTATGTACCTAATAAGTTTTGATTGTGTGGTCTTAATTGTAGTTTCGGGATAAAAGTAGCTGTGACATACGGACGGACAGACAGTTATGACGAATCTCTGTTCCGCCGGGTTCCATTTTTAGGGTTCTGTACCCAAAGGGTAAAAAGGAACCCTATTACTAAGACTTCGTTGTCTGTATGTCTGTCTGTCTGTCTCCAGGCTGTATCTCATTAACCGTGATAGCTAGAATGCTGAAATTTTCACAAATCTGTTGCCGCTATGACAACAAATACTTAAAATTAAAAAAATATATATTAAGGCTGTTGATTTATATTAATTAATTGCAAAATTGTATATTAGTAGCGCCATCTATTAGAAATAATGTGCAACTTAAGTAACTCACACTTGTCCAATCCTATTGTACTTTTTTCATAGATAATGGTACGGAACCCTTCGTGCGCGAGTCCAACTCGCACTTGGCCGGTTTTTTTATTTAAGATAGCATATAATTTGTAAAAGCATAGACAGGTGATGTAATTTCTTTCGGTTTCAACTGAGTCCCGTGGGTGGGTACAACTCCCTGCAACCGGATAAAAAGGAACTAAAAGTAATCAATTACGTAATAAAACGCATGTTCTTTCTTTAAAATTTTCTATCTAACACTGAAAGAATTATCATATCGGTCCAGTAATTCCTGCCATTTACGGTCAAACAAACTATACAGCTTGTATTAGTATAGAAATAGANTAATAATCCTAAAACCGAATAAATATTTTATTCCTGCAAAAAAAAAACCGGTTTCAGAGCAATTTTTTGCATATATAAGGGTGCTATTACTTTTTTTTGTTTATTTCTCATAATAATTATTAATTGTGTTATTTAGTAATATATATTTACAAAGGAATTGAATCGATTATTTTTAAAGGAATCGGGTCAATCGATATCTGGTAATAGTCTATTCGTCTATTCTTGTCTATTATTCTATAAATAAAAAAAAACAACTAATGTAAACAAACATGGCGGATTGGTTTAGAATTCGCGGTAATTACGATTGGATTTTGAATGTGTAATTTTAATTTTGGGATGCAATAATTAAAGGTTTGTTGACGTAAAAATATTATAAATTTATTTAAGAATTTTAATTAGTACACACAAATAAGGTTTGATAGTAAGGAAAATAAATATGAACGTAAATAATTAGGACAGTGTATGACTCAATAGCGGACCCCGATCGGGGTTTCAATTGAGCTTACGGTAACCTTCATGTCAAGACCCCGATCGGGGTCCGAACCGGACTACACGGTTAAAGTATTTTTTAAATTACTAATAACTGCTAGGAATCTGAAACTTCGCCGATAAAAATAGCCAGAACTTTTAAGAACCTTATTTTTAAGTCGATTATAATGAGGCCAAACAACAAAAAAATACCTTCCTTATTTTCCAAAAAACCCTATATTTAGAACACCTTTAAATAAATATATTTTCATCATCCACAAAGCCTGATACTCTTGAGGCGCCATTTTGTAAAGATGTAGCGCCAAAGCTCTTTCAAATACAATACTAATACCACACACGGCTTATTATATAGAAATGGCGCACAAAGAGCTAAGCTTCAAGATTAAATTTTGCTCTACATTAGACGGTAGAGTATAAAAGGAACTCTATGTAGAGTTTAAGTGCGGAACTTCGTGGTAGAGTTTGTAAATAATTATGTTGAGAGCTCTATCTTTGCATCTTGGTTTAAGTTTTGGTTTTGTAATGTGTTTGTGTGTTAGAGTTATTTTTGTAACACTTTCTTTAGTACTTTTGTAGTAGTTATTTACTTTGATATACAAATGAGTGTTTTTTTTTTACTTTTTCGGTATTAAAGCTGAATTGATTAAAATCAAATTCGAATGATTATAGGATTTATCTGCATAAAAAATCGAGTTCCTATTATACACGTTCGGGTCAGTTGTCGGTCAGTCTGACAAAAAGTGGTATAATATAAGTTTTTACATAGGTACTTACACTATTTTCAACCGACAGTGGCAAAACGAAACTTTTATATGTATACCTCCAAATTCAACATCTGAATCATTAAATAATATCTAACCAGCAGATAAGCACATCAAGTTACCACAATCTGTCAAATTTCTGCAATAGATATTCAACCTTATCACAATAGTGGTAGGTTAATTTTTGACTGGTAAAATTTGACAGATTCGGGTACCGTGACCTGCTGTAGTCAGTTTCAGACTCTAGACTATTTGTGAGTATACACAGATAGTCTAGAGTCTGAAAATGTACTAAAACAAAAACAGAACGTAAAACACCTTTCAAAATGTAATTAGCCACGTATTGAATAGATTACACTGTAAGGCACATAATTAGGGCCATCCCGTCGTTACCTGACCGCAATAACTCCTAGTTAATTGTTGTTAACGACCCGGTTTAAATCATAACTTGCTAGGTAATTTTACTTAACTACTTGTTAAGTGATGGATTATAGAAAAAATGCTGCAGGAAAGATGATTGATGATCATTTTAGCTATATAGAAGACCTCATTTTTAGGGTTCCGTACCCAAAGGGTAAAAACGGAACCCTTTTACTAAGACTTCGTTGTCTGTCTGTCTGTCTGTCTCCACGCTGTATCTCATTAACCGTGATAGCTAGAAAGCTGAAATTTTCACAAATGATGTATTTTCATTGCCGCTATAACAAAAAATACAAAAAAATTAAAAAAGTAATATATTAAGGGGGGTCCCCATGCAATAAATTATAAAGACAGTGCAATTTGAATACAACGCCATCTGTTACTCAAGCGTGGAACTACAGCTTGGTACGGAACCCTGCGCGCGCGAGTCCAACTCGCACTTGGCCGGTTTTTAAGTGATGGTTATTATCTACAAAACTTACAGATAGTTTCCCAGATTCCAGATAATGTTCTAGATCTATCTGACAAATGATGACATAGAAAATAAGTCAAAATTAAAAATATTTCTTTATGTAGTTATTACTTATACTTAAGCTTGCTTCATCTTCAACGCCAGTTAATGATTTTCTAAAATATCACAATAAACTGATCTAGCAAACCCCCACGCTTGGAACATTGTAAGCCATTCAATTAATTTTATAGCTGTTTTCCAATAGTTATCTATTAAATATTTATTTATTCAGAACGTTTGTTCTACAGAATATTTTCCAAATTAAAAATACATTCAAAATGTTCACCAGCCCAATGAAAAATCTTAATTTATATCTACATATACTAGCTTCTGCCAGCGGCTTCACCCGTTTTCCGAAGGAACTATTTCCCGTACCCGGATAAAAACTATGTTGTTTCTCAGGGTCTATTCTATCTCTGTACCAAATTTCATTAAAATCGATTCACTGGTTTAGGCGTGAAAGCGTGACAGACAAACAGAGTTACTTTCGCATTTATAATATTAGTAGGGAAGTAGGGATAAAGTAAAAGGAATAAGAAGCATTTTTCAGAAGGAAACAGCAACCAACGCAAAGTTAATTAAAATACGATTAGCCTTTGACGCTAAAACTATGTATTAATTAGTAGCAAGTACTGCTTAGCTTATAAACATGCAAGTGAAACTTTTAAGATCAAAGTAAGTGTTTTTGAGCTGAGTCTTAGTCTTTTTTTTTCTTTTATGTATAGACTTGCACATCAAATAACCTCTTTTATAGATTTTCAACCTTATCACAAAAGTGGAAGATTAATGTTCGATTGGAAGAATTTAACAGATTCGGGTAGGTCGACCTGTTGGTGACTATACTAGTTTATTGTCTTATGGCCAGTTTCTGAACACCTTTATCGGTGGATCTATTCATTTTCCCTTAAAAATGAATAGATAACCTTTCGATAGCGAGACTCAGAAACCGGCCATTAGAGATCATGTTGAACTGTCTGTCCAGTGCCTGATCTCTCACCGGTCGTGTCGGATTGCCGTCCCATCGGGTTATGAGAGTGAGGGAATAGGGAGTGCATCTGTATCTGCCCAAATGCTTGTGCACTATAACGTGTCTTGCGTAGGTGGCTAATCTCTTTTGAAAATACCCACCGTGTCTCAATATTGATTCAGAGAACATAATTATTAGACCTATTTCATCCGAATGTTACATTTCTCAAATACATTTATGTATGGTTTACAAAAAAAACTTATTCAAAGCAGTTTATATATCCTTGCAATTTACTTTACATGTATTACCCTTCTTAGGGTAAACCTATTCTATAAATAGGCATTTTTCATACCCACCTGATCTTACACGCATTCTATAAAGATCTGATAATGTGTTGTTACCTCGTCGCCATTGTTAACCAAGTTATAGCAAAGGGCTTTTGCCCGACCACGCTTGCGAAGAGTAATCAATTTAATAGTACATACATGTATCTATATACATATATAGGGGTGTCCCTCAAAGTATGGATCAAATGAAATAGGATCGTGAGTAGGGAAATTTTTAAACGGTGAAAGGTGTTATTTTTTAGGTGTCATTAATTGTGTTTAATTAATAAAGTGTTAGGAGCATTCATTAAGAGATTTTTTCTTAAAAAATGTTGCAAAATATAAGGTTTTTCGACCTGAAGCTGGTTATAATTTTTGAGCGCAAAGTTTGGAAATTATCATCTCCATGTTAGTATTCCATTGTAAACATACTTCGAGACACTCTCTTTACAAAAATTATATTCACTCAATTTCTTGTTATTTTTAATCAGAAATTGTTTGACCTAGCTGCCATTTTCAGGTTTTTGGGAGTGGGTAAAATTTAGAAACTCTGATAACCAGTTAGTTATCTAGGAATACCGTGTTATTAGTAACAGAATTGAGGCCAGATAAGCGGACGCTTCAAAGAGGCTTAAACTATAAAATCTAAGTAAGATTTAATTACCTACTCTTGTACTTTGTTGAGGTAAAAGCAAGATTAATTCATCCGGTCTCTAGCAATTTATTCTTTTATTAATAAAAGTGTTCTTCCAACATTTTATATTTTACTAATCTAAAAGAATCGTCACTCTTTTCACAAAACTACTGAATTCCGTAACATCCAATTTCCGAGAAAGGAAAGCAATTACGTACAAAAGCGAAATGTTTTCCGTCTAAGCGCCTCAATAAATCTATGTATCCGAACGCGCCAGTCATCCGCCATTTTACTAAATTATCTGTGGAACAAAATGGCGGCGGTAATGGACGCGTAGTTTCGCGCCAAAAGATTGAAACTTTATTGACAGCAATTAATTTCCCTTTGAAGGTGACTGGGGTTAATTTAGCTTGTTTTTACTCGACTGACGAAAAGGGATATTAGACATGATTGATATGAAACAACGCTTAGGGTTCGCAGTGATTAGCGGTGTGAATTTAATTACAAATGGCGGCGAACTCATTTGCATTTTATGGATTTATGTTAAAGGGTTAGGTTATTATATTTTAATAAGCTAAAAGGCTTAATATCTTTCATTTTGTATGCAAAAGATATGAAAGATTGAATATTGAAATATAGATTAATTACCTTCGTTTTAATGTATTATTTTTTAAAGGTTGTAAAAGGCGAGTTCATTGAAACTTAATACTTAAGATCATTAAAAGATGGCTATAAATATTTTTTCTACGAACTTTTAATGAAGCAGTCTAACTATAGCGTGTGTTTTTATAACCAAATAATTTATTTAAAAATTGCTTTATTATATAATGTTCCCCATTTAGTAACTCCATATTTTTTTTGGATTATTTTGTAAAGACGAAGCAGTACCGATATGGTATAATCTACATAAAATACCAGTGTACCTTAGCAAAATCTATAAAAAATACTTTTCTTTACCGAATTCAAATAATTTGAATATTTATGACCGTACTTACCGTCCTTTTGGTTTTGCCTGCGCGCTGAAAGAACTACTTCCCGCAACCGAGTAAAAGTTTGCATTTCCCAGGCTCGCTAGCGAGATCTCTGTTTGGTTCAGTATTTTTTCCTGAAAGCGTGACAGACACACAGACAAACTTACTTTCGCAATTACATTATTAAGTTGATGATTACACAATAAATCAAAATTTAAAAAATATTTCTACCATACCAAATATGTTACATTGTGATGTATGATGGTAGGTTGTATATACGAGTATATAGAATACAAGACATCTAACGATAAATTAATAACTATTAATACCCACTATACGAGTATAACCACCTTGTCGCCATAACAAGCCGACCATGAAATGTAAAACGGGTCAGTGGACCTACACCTTTATTGCGAAGGTTTATTATCAGCTTTACAAGGGGTGATATTGATTGCAACTATAATATTATACCTAGTGGGCAATTTAAACTTTTATGAAGGGGTAGTTTTTCAGTTTAAATATACACACATCAAAAGTGTCTAGGGATCAAGCATTTTTATGCGGATTTCTTGAGATTGAGATGTGACTTTGTAATAAATTTATGATTTTATAAATTCATATGGATCCTTTTTGGTACATTTCATAATTTGAATCAGGAACTGTGAATCAAATTCGAGTAAAAGATGAAAATCAGCTGTCAATATTTTCCCTATAAAAACATACAACGCATTGAAGACATTATTAGTGCTACTGTTTCCCTACTACTGATTAAAACCAACGTTATTATGGAGCGGCGACGTCATTTAAGCAGGGAAGAAATGCTCAGAGCCGTGGGAATGATAGAAGCTGGTTCCCGGCAACGTACTGTGGCTTTAGCTCTGAATACAAGTCAGAGTGTTATCAGTCGACTTTGGACACGTTACCGAAGCACTGGTACCGTGGCTGAGCGCCATGGAGGACGGTATCGCTGCACCACACGGAGACAAGACCGATACATTCAAATCTTAACTCGAAGAGCTCCAACAATAACCGCCATGATGTTAGCCGTGAGGCTTCATCACTCTTCAGGGAACTTAATTAGCGACCAAACAGTCAGAAACCGCTTGCATGAAGTG
>NWSH02000571.1:55199-80037 GCA_002382865.2 Heliothis virescens
ACCGCAAGAGTTGTAAGACAGACTCTCGCCGCAGCTAACATCAATGTCCTGCCCTGGCCTGCTCAGTCGCCAGACTTGAACCCGATTGAGCATGCATGGGATATGCTACAGAGAAGAGCTCTGCCGAATATGGAGGGTATCCAGTCGCAAGAAGACCTTTTTTTGTTGTTGCAACGAACATGGGCGGCCATTCCACAGCGTGATTTGGATGAACTCATTTTGAGTATGCCAAACCGATGTTCTTGTGTTGTTAGTGTTCGCGGTAGAAACACGGATTATTAATTGTTTAAGTTACCCAATAAAATTTTAAAGAAAACTGTTATTTCAGTCTTTTTTTCAAACTTTTGTGTTAGTGGTTCAAATGTCAAAAATCCCTTTATTAGGAAAATGGCAAATTTCTTTATTAATGCAAAGGTGACTTGGTTTATCGTTACTGTGACAAACGAAAACACTTAATTTGATGAATCCTTAAAGAAAATTTTAATTAATATCAATCAGGAGAAAAGTTATTGCAAAAATATATGTTGATCCCTAGACACTTTTGATGTGTGTAGCTGTACTATTCTGATTTATTAAATAGAATAGTGGGAACGGCAGATAAGCTTTTGGCTGTTTTGGCTTATCTCCGAACCGGCTAGACTCAAAACGGGACTTTCAGCTTGATGAATTCTGTGGGTTCTTGTAAAAATTAAATGCATTTTCGTTCATGGTATCATTTCATCCTAGAAAATACTGCAACATACAGTAGCAAATTCTTCCTGGATTTCAAATTTTATTTAGGATCGGTGCAATAGCTTTTACACTTCCATTCCTCTCTGTCATTCGTCATATTGACATTCACGTCCATATTAATTTGAGTCTCCCATTCTCACTAACATAACTACAGTAGGTAATTGTAACTGAAAAACCTTCATTCTATGTTTTACAAAGCCTTAATTTCTGTTTGTCTGTAAAACCTTGAGCTCAAACTATTTTAATTAGCGAAAGTGACATTTCAGTAATCTCAGTCTATCAAGACTTGTGGAGCCACGAATTTCGCGTTCAGGTCACAGGAACTTATTTAATTTGACTTGAAAGTAGCTGATTTACCCGACTTATTCGAAAATTTCATTTAAGATAAGTATATAAGGTAAAATAAAAGAACAAGAAAAGAACTAGTTAAATGTATGTAACGAACCAGCTAAATAGACGAAAGCTTACTAAACATACATGTCTGTCTATCTGTAATGTGTTCAAGCTGTAACTGCTGAATCGATATTAGAAATTCGTTTAACACAGAAAGTCTACTCTATAGTACTTTGTAAGGGAAAGGACATGGGCTACTTCTTATCCGATTGTTGGAAATAATACCCTTTTAAAGTAGGTAGGAACTTCTTATAATAGCTATTTACAACATAATAATTATATTCTATTCTAATAAATATCCGCTGACTTCAAGGCCATACATGCAAGCACCAACATTGTCTTTTGTTTAGTTAATTAATCTCTCGGTACGAAGCTATGGTTTGTGTCATTCATTCGGGTTGAAGAATGATATGAGACGGTTGAAAGAGAGGATGAGAAGAATAAAGAATTTATGTATTTTGTAGGAATATTATAGTAGATAGAATTTATTAAGTGCTATGTTATGCTTATGCACTCTATATAGAGTGCAGTTGTATATACTGTTCATAAGACCCTAAGGATATCAATTTTCAGATCTTTAATTTTAAAAGAAAAGAAAGGAAAATGTAGTGGTTAAAAAGTCATTAACGCCTTTTCCTCTTTACAAACTCAACCAATCATATATCGAGGAAGTCGTGGCTAAGTAAACAGCCACTCACATCGATCGACCATAAATTTAAGTAACGCTTGACACGGTCTGTCCGTGGATAGCTAACCATCTTCACAAGACAAGCAACCCACACTCAATTCCACATCATCACTTTAAGGAACTTTATTCCAAAACTAGCTTCCGCCAGCGGTTCCATCCGCTTTCCCGTGGAAACTGCTGCGTGCACCCGGATAAAAAACCTATAGCCTTCCTCGATAAATGGGCTCTCTAACACTGAAAGAAATTTTCAAATAGTTCCTGAAATTAGCGCGATCAAACAAACAAACTCTTCAGCTTTATAATATTAGTATAGATATATTCCAACACCAAAACCAAAGGAACCACGTTCCAAAACTAATACTAGCCGTTACTGTAGCAACAGTGAACAATTTCCAACTATTTTACAGTTATATTTCTTTGTAATATACGGCACAACACAACACGTATGTAAGCTATTGATTGTATACGGATTTTTGCGCTAAATTGCTAAGTAAACTGCCCTGGAGTATTCTCTTTCCAATTGTAAACTACAAGCGAAAATTGACTCTATAAAAACGGCAGTAACGTTCATTTTTGCGATAGAACTTCTCGGTTCTAAAACCGAAATGCGCCGTGTATTGTTTTTAAGTTTACAAGTGAAAATAAACTTTATGCAGTGTGAAAAGGGTTGTTTTTTGTATGAAAAAGAAAGGGTCGTTGAATTGGCAACATTCTGAAACATCGCGTGCTGACAACACATTAGTCTTATATATTATGTACTTACAAATAATTGCAGTGTTTCAGTCAGAGGGAGTTCATTGACCCCTTTCAGTGGGGGATTATTTTAAGATTATAACCTACCTTCTAATCGTTTGTCTGCTTGAGTGCGCTAATCTTAGGAATAATCATTCCAGTAGGTAGTGCTAGAGTGATTATTTTGATAACAATATTTCAGTGTCTCTGTCTCGATATCTGGGAATGCTATATACTTATTCTTTTATCCCGATGCGCGAAATAGTTCCACGGAATGCAGATGAAACCGCTGGCAGAAACCAGTCTATAATATGTCATGAAATGATTGCTTCACATGGCAATATGGCGCCCAACGTCTTACACTTTTGACTATAATATTTTGGACTCAAAAATATCGAGTTCCAATGAATTTTCGTTCATCATTAAATCTATTTTTAGTATTCAATATCTTTGATCATTTATCACTTACAAATATTTATTCTATAATTCTGTAATGGTAACATTATAAATGTACTGTGTACATCAAAAGGCGTTTCTAACAATATTTATATTTACCAAATGTATCGCTTTCATGGTCGAATCCATAAAGCATATTGGTAGTCTTTTTATAGAATTTATAGGTTGTGTTTGTGTCTATTGCCCTTACTCTATATTTGTATTAAAAAGAGGAACAGTTTGTATGTTAGTATATAAGTCAAACTCGGGGATCGATCGATCATAAGTTAAGCAACGCTTGGCGCAGTCGGTCCGTGGATGGGTGACCATAAACTGGTGGGTCCCGGCTGTCATTTGATCATCTTTGGCAGTCGTTACGGGTATTCAGAAGCCAGAAAGTCTGAAAACTTCTTGCCAATGGATATCGGGTTGTCCGGGTAACTGGATTGTGGAGGTCAGACAGACAGTCGCTCCTTGTAAAACACTGGTTCTCAGCTGCATCCGGTGTGACAGGAAGCCAACCCCAACATGTTGGGAAAAGGCTAGGCAGATGATGATATGTCTGTAAGGAATTGTTCCAAAAAGTACTGTACAGTAAAAATTCTAACACTGTTGTGAAGCTAGACTTATCCCCTAAATTTTGTCTGGGTACCCGAAATTATTCTCCTGGAACGTAGTATACTTATATAATAATAGAACACAATTTTAACCAATCCTTGAATTATTTTGAAGATTGGAGTTCTAAATTCATTCGTCAAAGATATCCGGGTACTTTGTAATGGAATGTTTTCAAATTAAAGCCTTGACCCAGTTTCAGTAACGCATGACCGAATACTGAAAAGCCACCCAATTTTAAAGACTGTTCAAACATCATTCTTTCTCTGTCACACTTATGACAACTCTTGAGACAGAAATACTTGTAAGTAGATTTAAAGTTGAATAACGTTTAAGTAATTCGAGGACAGTTGTGAGACAGCATGTGTAAAATTAATCATCTGCCTAGCCTTTTCCCAACTATGTTGGGGTCAGCTTCCAGTCGTACCGGATGCAGCTGAGAACCAATGTTTTACATGGAGCGACTGCCAGTCTGACCTNGCTCTCTCCTCCATCCTGCTTGAGTAGCAAACCGAGTAACTTTCCACCATATAGAAATAGTCTAACATAAATCAGGGATAGTCTTTGGATAGTCAGATGATCCCTAGACGTACGATGTAGCGTATCATCATCATCATCTGCCTAGCCTTTTCCCAACTATGTTGGGGTCGGCTTCCAGTCTAACCGGATGCAGCTGAGAACCAGTGTGCCACATGGAGCGACTGTCTGTCTGACCTCCACAACCCAGTTACGGAGGAACTTGTCATGACAAGATGGTCACCCATCCACGGACCGACCGCGCCGAGCGTTGCTTAACCTTATGATCGATCGATCCGCGCGGCTTTGACTTAGCCACGAGCTCTTCAGCATGTGTAAAATTAATGGGGCCCCTAAAACAACGTAGATAGCTCTTAAAGTAAGGAGGAATAGCCCAATGGGTAAGCCCGGGAATTGATAGGTAGTGAGTTCGATTCCTACCCATTGTAATGAAATCTAGATACAAGAACTTCGGAGAGGTTTATGATATCACCGAATCTTTTGTGCACTTGACTGTTGTCAGTTTTCAAGGGACGTACTGACCGACACCATCTGTCAACTGCACCAAAAAACGGTCAGACCATACAAACGAAGCCAGTATGTTTAAAAAAACTGGCCAAGTTGGACTCGCGCACGAAGGGTTCCGAACCACCGTATCTATGAAAAAAGTACAATAGGAATGATCAAGTGTGAGTTACTTAAGTTGCACATTATTTCTAATAGATGGCGCTACTACTATACAATTTTGCAGTTAATTAATATAAATCAACAACCTTAATAATTTTTTTTTTAGTATTTGTTGTTATAGCGGCAACAGATATACATTATTTGTGAAAATTTCAGCATTCTAGCTATCACGGTTAATGAGATACAGCCTGGAGACAGACAGACAGACAACGAAGTCTTAGTAATAGGGTTCCTTTTTACCCTTTGGGTACGGAACCCTAAAAACGAAAAATATATCTCAGGTCAAATATATCAAGACAAATGTCGTTCCTAAATTCAAAAACTGTGTTCACACTAAATTAACAAAAAACAACTTCGCACATACGAAACACGACACAGCAAAAAAAAAAAACAAATGAAAAACCTTAACAATGGCCATTTTTGACTGGAACACAAAGGCAAGTGAATTGCGAAAATATTCCCCCAAAAAATGGTGGAACACGGAACCTCGAAACAATCCATTGAATATACCAGCCCCACAATGGCGGACATATTAAGCAGGGTTTATCTGTGACGTCATAAGCCCACCTGACATCCCCCTAACCCCTCTTTTGGAGAACCTTTAGGTTGGTTACACACGGCGTGATTTTGCGAGATTGTGTATTGAGTAAGTTGGCGGCTGTGTTACGATGATTTTATTAAACACGTTCTTGCTAGTTTAGCCTTCCTAAGGTCAAAACATACCATTTGTTTTGTATTGCATTCTGTTTCAATTCTTTTATTTTTAGTAAGAAAAACAAATTAACCGTATTTCTGGGCCGCGCCTTCGTTTCACTAAATTAGTGTAAGTAGTAATAAAGACATTGGCATGGTCACGTTTAATTTAAAATTCTTGTCATAATCCAGAGGACCTCGGAGCCAAGCAACAGCCGCACAGTATCAAGTATAATGTTAAGCAACGCTTGGCACTGTCGGTCCGTGGATGGGTGACTATGTTGGCAATATAGTTGGAAAAAGGCTAGACAGGCTGACCATTTATACCATTGATCCGGCTCGTTTTCAGCCATATGTTGTTTGTATTAGAGTTGAAAATTGCTTGACAGGATTTTTGTGGAGTTAAAATACGTGTTTGCTTGACAACGACTTTATTGCGACTTAACAAATCGAAGTTAGCTTACCTACATGTTAATAATTACAACACCAGCTGTTATTTGAACATCTAGGACACGACGACAATTCACATAAGATCATCCTCAGTAATGGGGTTAAGGAAACCAGACAGACAAATAAACATTAGCTCTATCTGTATATCACATTCAATTTGAAGTCGCCCAGTGAGTACACAGCCTAAATACACACGTATGTGCTGTAATATGTATGGAGCCTAAAATAATTCAATTATTTAGGATCTTCAGGTTAAATGGTCGGAAGAGAGTGTTTATTATTTTTAACTGCTTCTGTATTGTATGAAAACGAAGGTTAAAATTAATGGGACTATTTAAACTTACTTATGATAGTGATGTTAAAGTACCTAATTCTCTTTATTCCTGTACCATAATAGTATATTTTCTAATTGTATGAACTTTTTTAGGGATGAAGCTAACTTTATACAAAACTAATCTCTGCTAGCAGTTTTACAGTGTCTCGTGGGAGCTACTCCACGCACCCGGATAAAAAGTAGCCTGTAGCGTTACGCGATAAATAAAGTAACTAAAAGAGTCTAGTGTGAGTAACTAATTAGATCGTTCAAGAAAACAAATAGTTTAGCTTTGTCGTGTTAATATATACTAATATTATTAAGCTGAAGAGTTTGTTTGTTTGAACGCGCTAATATCAGAAACTACTGGTCCGATTTGAAAAATTCTTTAAGTGTTAGATAGCCCATTTATCGAGGAAAGTTCTTTTTATCCGGGTGCACCGAAAAGCTATTGTAATATATGTAGATTCATCTAAATAAAATCTACCTTTTTATGCAATGCAAATCAACAAATAATGCTCCATTCCGCTAACATTCATATCCAGTCTCGAATTCTTACAATTAAAATTAACTTTCATAATTTAAAACAAACGTAAATTAACACAATTCTAGATAGTTAGCTGAAATATGTAGCTATGCAGAATATTTCAGTCTAGCTGTACCAGATACAGTTTGAAAGCGGTTGCCTCACAAATAGTTTGCCAAGTGGCCGGCGTTCTTACCAGTTAATCTGAACTTGGCTATGGTTTATACTTAGTTGTAGCAAAAACGTTGCTGGAATTTAGAGGTTGATCAAAACTGTAGATTTTTTACTTAATGAATGCAGTATTTTCGCACAATGTCTTATGTAGGTTTTGGAAGGGGTTTGACATTAGAATAATTAATGAAGTTTTAGTCAGTCTTAGACTTAAAGACGTGTTACTCATCGGTCTATAATCATGTGTTTGCGCAAAGATGTTTTAAAATTATAAAGTTGAAAACTTTGTTTGCTTGCGCTAATCTCAGGAACTGTAAAACCGATTTGAAAAAATCTTTCAGGTTCAGATAGCCCATTTTTTCAAGGCACTTCTGTTTCTTCGGGTGAGCGGAGTAGTTACCACAGGACGCGGGTGAAACCTCTAACAGAATTTAGTTATTGAGTAAAACTAGCTCCCTGTTTCATTTACGATTTTCCAAATCATTCCTTTTGCATTTTAAACATTTACTTTCAATACCCATTACAACATTTTCCCTTAAAGCTACCCAACACTGCCCTAACACGACATAGGGCCGACGCACAATACCCGCTCGTAGAAACCTTTTACCCGGAGTCAAAAGAATGGGTAATGTATTTTGTTGCGTGCGGTTCCGGGTAGTGAATAGCTGACCTTTTCATCACCTATTTATATATTTATATGGGGTATTGTGACGTCATTGAGGTGGACAGAGATAGATATATGGCTGTTTTTGGATGGGAAGCGAAAGATAATGGCTGGTACCTTCAGTTTGTTTTTATTATTGGATCTTTCAGGCTGTATTGTTGGAAGGCTAAGTGGTTTATGTAATATATATAACATATATCGGGACACCTTTTCACACACAGTCGGCTAGCCCTATGGTAAGCTATTAATTAGATTGTGTTATGGGTGCTAACACAACTGATAAACTACATATAATTAGTATATATATTTTTATAAATAGACCACATTCTAGAAATAGATACCCAGATCACAGCCAACAAACATGCTTATCACAAAAACATTGTCCGACCGGGAATCGAACCCGGGGCCATCAGTTCGGCAGTCCGGCATGGTAACCATTGCGCCAACGAGGTCGTCATATAGGTATGTCATCCAGTATTTCATGACATCTTAAAAACTTAAACCTGAAACATGAAACTTGAGAGATTTTAGAAAGTGAATCAGAAGATTGCTGTGAAATTCTTGTAAAATGGATCATATGAAAATTAACAGAAGCGAATAATTCAAAATTTTTAAGTAGGTAAATGTGGGTTTTTAACAACTAGGCTTCTAACAAAAATGGTTAGCAATTAAAATATTAATTTCCCTATTCTCCTAAACAACAAGCTAGCTATTGATAACAATCACATTACTATGCATTTTGGCAGCTAATTACATTTGAGCATCATACATTATTACTGCTTCCCAAACAAGGCTAAAGTTTATTCACCAATTATAACACAACTCCAACCAAAAACCAACCTTAACTCCACGCATCAAAGCACAATTTCCCCTGCACGAAAAACCAGTTATTTCCTTATGTACACGGGCCCATGTGTTCATAGTATACACTGTGGTGGTACGATAAAAACGGACAATAGAATGTCGACTATATTTATGGGCTATTAAGGTTGATATTTCGTTGCAGCATGTTGACAAAATATATTGTTAGTAAGTTTTTTTGGTATGAAGTAGTTGACGGGGTGCTGTAAGTTGGTCAAGGAGATATGTTAGACAGGGTTTATTTATATACTGTAATATATAGCTGGAAGTTTGTTTGTCTATTAGACTAAGGCGAAGGACGAGTTGGATTAGGTATCATAACGTTTGTTTTATGTGGAAAACTATCAACGTATAATTTCATTGGGTGATTTTTAGCTTTGATTTGAACTTTTACTGGAATCGAAATAGGAAAGTTTTATAGCATTAGTAGCTTTGAGGAAATTCAAACTTAAACCCCGCTGCTAAAATCGATAAATTATGATATTTAAAATAGAAAGGAAACTCATCTAAAACTGATATATTTTTGATCTTTCAGCCAACAATAAAAAATAAGGTCTATGTTTTTCCTCTTCTTACAAAAGGCAAGCAAAACTATAGAACACTACTACTACCAGAAATAACCAGAAAAGACCACAATTTAAACACACGGAAAAGTAAGAATTCAGAAACCAAAAACCCCGGAAGTATTCCTGAAGGAATTTAAGCCCGTATCCAAGCATTTTTGAGCTGCATTTTGCAAGCCTATAAATTAGGTCGACAGATGTTTCTACTGAAATTATTTGTCGTTTTTAAACGAATAGTGTGAAAAGAAATATTACCTTCACAGGCTACGTTGTTGAGCTCATATTACAGAAAGAATTATGAAAATGTCGAAAATCCTGTTTTCCATTTTGTCAAATAAACTTTTGAATTTGTGGATTGAGTTGAGTGAAGTTGTTATCTAAGTACATTTATTCAGATAATTATATACAAGTATAAGTTTATTTTTCGAAGAAGGATTTGGTGTAAATATGTGTTATAACCTAACGAGTGAAGTTTGGATTAAATGCACCTCTAACGGCCGTTCCCAATAACCTGTCTAATTCTGAATTTGCTTACCAGAGATAGGAATTTGACATTACTTGTATGGGGCTAATGTCAAAATTCTATCACTAGTAAGCAAATCCAGAGATAGACAGAATATTGATTTCCGCAGTTAATAGGCTAGTCTAAAATTACTGTAGAAACAACACAATGTGCCAGTTACACAGGTTCCAAATAGCTATCTGATAGTTACAGCCATAAAAACATAGTCAGAATAACAAACATTTCTATGGTATTTATTATCTGTCAGATAACTATCAATAACTTTATCTAGAACTTTTGACGCTAGCCGTAAGACAGTAAATATTACGTAATAAAAGTCAAGCGGAGTACAGCTTTAACTCTGGCCTCAGGGCAAAGGAAAATATTACAAACACACGCGCCCATAATAAAAACAATCTTATATGTGTTATCTCGACCTGTCTGTATGTTTGTATTTATAGTCAAGTTGCTACAGTACTCGTATTTTGTGTTGAAATTAACGAAATTATTCCAGAATAACTCATATCGCATTTAAATATGGTATTAGGGTGTTCAATAGAATTTCAAATGGTAGAACTAAGTAGTTCTGTCAAGATAAAGAAAAGAGTCGTACTTCTAGAAAGAAAGAAAAAGGCTAAGTGCGTGTCGGAATCGCACACGAAGGGTTCCGTACCAAAAATCACGTTTGTTATATGGTAAAGCCCTAAAATTCTTATTTTATTGTACACTTTTTATTGTTAAAGCGGCAACAGAAATACATCATCTGTGAAAATTTCAACCTAACGTAATAGAGTCCCGTTTTACCCTTTGGGTACGGAACCTTAAAAGCATGGAAAATATGGATAATATCTTTCATGGCACGCGGTTTGAATATAGAACACGGCTGGACATACAAATGCGATATACTTCAATATATTTTTATTTGACAGAACGCTGGCCGAAAACATTTTTTAATCCACGACACAAATATGGCGGGGTATTATACCTACTACCTACAAAAGCGTGTTGTAAGCTGCTGCAGGCTAAATAGTCGATTTGACTAAAAGTTTGTAGTTTGTGGTTACTCTAACTCTTTTATAATTATCACACAGAGCGCAATATTAGATATTTTATTGACATCTAAAAATACACTCTTATGAGAGCAAAAAATATTATTTTCTTCACAAAATATGTATTTAGAATACGAGGGATCTCAAGTATTCTTGTGTACGGTTCATACGCAATGAATTATTCAACTTGACGATGAAGTCGGCTGATGTGAACGTAGCCTTATTTTATACCTCTCGACGATTTTAGGTTCAAATATAAGTATATAAAAATAAAGAGGATTTCCTAAGAAATGCCAAAGTATTTTTTTTTGGATTGACCTTTGAAATAACGTACTTAAATATTTTTTTAGATAATTAAGATTTTTTGTAACAGACTTAAAAAAGTGAAATATGATGTTTTTATTAGGGTGTAAATATTATAAAGGAATTCTGTAACCGATTTTGTTCATGTGGATTTTTAATAAAGTCAGTTTTCCTACATCAATTCAGGTTAAAATCACATGTATAAGGTACGTTTAAGTTGAATGCCTCATGAAGGGCACATATTATTAATCTCCATTCATCCAGGAGCTCAAATTAGCTCCCTTGTCAAGTGAGCAAAACCGCGAGAAAAACTAGTTTGATAAGGAAAAGTTTATTATGTCTAAAATAATTCCTCGCAATATACTGCGTGTCACGTTTGACTTTCCAAGTTATTTATATTTTTATTATCTTTGGAAGTCGTAAACTTTGACAGACAGATATACTGTCGAACTATGTATATAGAAAACTTTATATTTCGCAGGCATAGTTTATATTGCTGTAGTAAACCAAATCTTGGAGACCACAGACTGAACTGACTACACGAATATATTTTTATATAGAAGATTGCTTTCTAGCTATGCCTTACGTCTTCAACATAGTTGAACAACAAAAAAATCGCTTTAAAAGTGCCGTAAATTAAATTATCAAGTTCAAGTTTAATGAGATACAAAAAAACAACATTTTGATTAATACGACATAGGCTTACTTCATATAACTTTAACTTAAAGTCAAAGTCATTTATTATTTGTAAAACATAGCTAAAAAAACGATCCTATAAATATAATTATATTCAACTCATTAAAATCTTGCCAGAATTTCGGCTTTTAGTATTTCGGTAACTTCACCAATTTATCTAGTCATATAGAAAATCTACCCTTTAAATCACTGAAAAAATAAATCAGCCGTTTCAAAATGGCGTTTCATTAAACTCCAACGATATTATTATGCCGTCCTAACAATGGGAGTGCTACGCCAGCTACGTCGCTACGGCGTAGCAGATCCGCTACGCGTAGCCATTGTTCTTGAACTATATTGTGCATTTGACTGTAGTTTGTCGTAGTTGATTTATTGAGATAGTTTCTTGAATAATTCAATACTAATTTAGTTTATTGGTGGATAAAGTTATTATATGGGCAAAATCTTTGAATAAATACTGTTACGATGAAAAATATTTCCAATTGATAAGATTTTTCACAAAGTATTTTTTTTGTTTTTATGTTACTAGTTAATTTTCACGTCCCATATATTTATATACTAGCCGTTAAATCTGTTCCTGAACTTCTTAACGTTGAAAGAATTTTAATAATCGGTCCAGTAGTCCAGTTTCAGAGCTTTGGGGTACAAACAAATAAAAAAAAGTTTCCTCTTTGTTATATTAGCATAGATTACTTATCAATATTGATATTGATCATTATCATTATTCTCCTGCTGTTATCCCAATTTTAATTATTTCAGTAAACAAAGCATTTAATAAAAAAATAAAACTAACCCCTTTTTCTAATGGTTGCTTACCATTACCAAAAACATTTATTTCACAATCCCTCTTACTCGAACAGCTCTTATCGTTCATACAAATGTTACTTGGAATGAATTATTCAAATACGTCGTTTGATATCTTTCACGTCTAGTTTAATGTATGAATAATACGAATTTACTTAAATACTTTTAGATAAGGCCAATTTGTGAAAGAGTAAGAATTTATTTTGTAGGTTGTATGTTGTAGATATTTGGGATTTTAAGGGCCTGTTTCATGGTTTCAGATGAAGTTTGAGATAGCTATATGGATGATACTATAGAAATGTTTTTAATTTTGATTATTTTTCTATAGAATTAACCGTCTGATAGCTATCTAGAACTTTGTTTCGAAGCTGTGAACGGACACTAATAGTAATGTTTTGTTTTGTGATTAAAAATCCAAACGAAGAAAATCATTACTAGAAGTAAATTAATGGTTAAACAACGTTGCTTAAATAAAATTAAACATACTTGTAGTTTAAACCTTCAAAATGTCATTTTACAAAAAAAAACATATGGACATACCAAAACATTATCACATTTTCCATTAATTCAAACTTTTCTCATATCCTCACTACTTCGTACAAAACCCTTCACATTTTTACCCAAAAAAATACGAAAATCAATCATCTACTTTTTAACAAAAAACCCGCGAGCAAAAAAACCTTCATTGTAGTACTAAAACCCACTTTAACCCTGCAGATAATGTCGGACAATCGCTCACCGGATCATTGAGTAATGGTCAATAGGACCCACTCGATTCAGTGTAGTTAAAGAGATCTCTTGAAGGTACAAATGTAGGTTTTGTATCTGGACAAATATCCCTTATAGAGTTAGATCGGAAACTTGTTGCTTAGAAGAATATATTTCGTGATTATTACTTAACACTGTAAGCTAAGCAAAAGACAATCCAGCACCATTTAATTTTTATAAAAAAGGACAACTCCATCTTTGATTTTTAACGTTTGAAAAAATCCTTCAGACAATTCTGTCATAAGGTGCCATAATAGTCACAGAAATAATGCTTTACTGCTTATTTTCCGTAGCTCATAGCGTAATATAATATGTGTTATTCTGATGTATAAGGCCTATTCCTGCCAAGTTTCATTTCAAAATCCATTCAGCCGTTTTAGCGTGAAGAGGTAACAAACAAACACACATACTCTCAAACATTTGCCTTGTGTGATATAATACTAGAAATAATGTGAACACACGTCACAATATTTTTATATGATGAAGATACAAGGTCCAACTCCTTAAATTGGACAAGGTCTTATTCCTTAAATTGGACCTTGTACCAAAGATCTTGCTCATCATTACACTACCTATCAACGAACGAAGTTTCTACCAACGAAGTCTACATAAAAAAATAATCTTGCCGCATTAAAAATACGCTCTATGTGTGAATAAGCTGCAGCCTCAGGTTTAACCGTTACCTAGTGACCCATTTCTCGTAATTGACTCTTAGAACTTTGCGCGAAATGTCTGATACAGACCTCTATGTATTTTTAGCTTCAAAAATTGTGCCTAAATGTAGATTTTGTGTACTTTTCTTTACACGTACGGGTTTCAAGGGTAAGGAGACTAAATATCTTGGTAATTTTATTTTTTGTTGTTTTTTGAAATAATAATGAGCGTGTTGTAATTAGAATTTAGTAATAACATATAACAATGTTTATTTATGCTGATATGTGTATGTCTGACCTAATTGTTGATCATTTTACTCATGAGCTTTCTTTTTGTTCACAGGTAATACAGCTTTATTATAACGACGATAAGCACAAGTGTATGTATTTTAATAATAAGTCAAGTCAAGGCGAACTCTCAAGATATACCATTCTACGTCATTAGTCTGTGTATTTGAGTTAATTTACTAATCTAGATGTATAATTGATATAGAAGTGATAAAACTGAGGACTTGGTTTACTTGCTTTATCTCGCTTATCTTAGGAACCGCTGATTCGATTTTAAAAATAATGTCATTGTCTAATATCCCGTTTATCTAGGAAGGCAATAGGCTACTTTTTATCCGGGTGCTGGAAGTAGTTTCCACGTGACGCGAGTAAAAGTGCTGGTATTACAAAAACATAGTTCAACTATATTTCACCACACATGTATAATTGACAATATAATGTATGTACATACAAACATAAATAAAAACAGCACCGCGCTATAATTTACAAAAAAGCTAGGCGGATATTAAAACATGGCGTAATGACGTGTATGACATGTCATATAACATGACAAGACATGTCAGTGTCAAATGTACACTGTATTTTGTGAGGGAGGAACTACCCACGGTAACTCAAACAAATGACGGTCGAAACATTATGTCTTATACTAGCTATTGCATGTGGTTTTACCCGTGTCCGGGACTACTTTTTTTATCATATGATCCTTTCTCTTGACTTGTTCTGAAAAGCTCGTAGCTAAGTCAAAGCCGCGCATCGATCTATCATGAAGTTAGGCAGCACTTGGCGCGGTCGGTCCGTGGATGGGTGACGATCCTGTCATAACGAGTTCTTCCATATTTTGGAAGGCACAGTAAACTGGTGGGTTCTGGCTGTCATTTGACCACCTTTCGCTCTCGTTACGGGTTAAGTTTGACAACCAACCCAACAAATGGGTATCGGGTTTCCCGGGTAACTGCGTTATGGAGGTCAGACAGGCAGTCCCTCCTTGTAAAACACTGGTTCTCAGCTGCATCCAGATAGACTGGAAGCCGACCCCAACATAGTAGGGAAAAGGCTAGGCAGATGATGATCCTTTTCATGTTCTTATGACAAAAGAAGAATCATTGACATCGATCCAGGAGGCGTTGGAGCCTGATTTGATGACCAGAAAAAATAGGGGATGGTTTTTATATTTTAGTTTTTTATGGTGCATCCTACGTGAATGACCTGGATGCGACCGCGATGCGATGCGAAAACATCAAATAGTCGATTCCTCTTGAATTGGTTTACGAGTACGTCATTGAATTCGCTTTGAATCGCGATCGCATTGATCCGCCTATGCAGGACGCACCTTTACTATATTTGACACAACTAATATATTGTATGTACTTTCTAAATATATCTAAGACACCAATGACTGATTTCAGCTGAAGGAAAACATCTCGAGGAAACCTGAAATTACCAACCCGCATTGAGCGCACGTGGTGATTAACGCTCAATCCCACTCGGTGTGAGAGGAGGCCAGTGCCCAGCAGTGGGACGATAAAAAGGCTGATTGACATACTTTTTGTAATATACCAGCTTCTGTCATCCATGTCTCACCTACGTCCTGTGGGAACATTCCTGCATACGGTTTAAAAGTAGCCTACGGCCTCTTTGGACTATCTAACACAAAAATATTTTAAAAAATTAGTCAAACTTTATGTCAACTGACCTAATTGTACGTATACAATAAACATACGTATAAGGAGATAATTTATAATGTATAGACGTCACATAATTGGTACTTACGTGCTCACTAAAGCCTTAGAAGTGCTGGCTAAGCCGTTTGTGGTAAAACAGCTGACTACTCAAATTACGCGTAAGTAGGTTTTTGTGTAGCCAGACGAGTAATTATCGTAATTATGGGCAAAGTCATCGGTTATGACATAGATAGAATATTGGTAAAATTTGTAAAAGATAGTCGCTTAGGCAGAAAATGGTTTTGTTACGAGGAATAGTGTAAAAGTTATTTCATCCCTTTTACATTCTAAAAAAAAGTATGTTTTGAATGAAGTCATAATATTTTTAAATGTTTGTTTTTTATGTACACCTTTAATATTAACTTCCGCAATTTTACCCGCGTTTCGTGGTATTTACTCCACAATAAATGTAGTCTTAGCCTTTCTCGATAAATGGACTATTGAACACTGAAAGAAGTTTCCAAGCCAGACCAGTACTTTCTAAAATTAGCGCTTACAAACTAACTCTACAGCTTTATTATATTAGTATATATATAATCTCCAAATAAAAGTTGTTTATGTATCTTTCTTAATTAACTTAGTAGTCTCTAGAGCTATCGAATATCTTCATTAGATAAACTAGTTTATTCCCCTTAGTTCACGTGCGCTCCAACTGTAATTAATATTGAATTACTAATGAGTAAAGTTAATTGCTCTAAATAAAATAGTATCTTTTGTTATTAGATAGACTCATAAGAAAGTAGGGAGAAATTACGATGAGTATAATTTTATTTAAAAGTTCAGCTTCAGCAAGCATTCTTTCGTGTCCCGTGCGAACTACTCCGCGCATGTGGATAAAAAGTAACCTTCCTCGATAAATGCTATCTGGCTATCTTAAACTGTTTTTTTTTATATGAAATATTTTGGAAAATTTATTACATCTAGAAACATTTTAAACGCTCTAGAAACATGACAAATATCTGCCATTTTGTACAATATTTCCTACCCAACAAGCGAGCAAAACACGTTCAACATTATACCTAAACTTATCTCCACAAAAAAGCCCTTAAATATTTTTTACCTCACATTTCTGTCCTACAAAAAGGACACCAATTATTTATCTGTACTAAAAATAGCCTTTAATATCGAGAAATGTTTGTCGCAACGTGTTCGTAGGAACATCGGCAGCTAGTAATTTCCGTTGTGGCCGCTAAAATGCCGGAGATTGAAATATGATGATATATTTGTTTGGGAACATCAAAATCGTAATAAATATTACCTGCATGTATTTTTGGTAAATGTATTTTGATAAAAATGTATTTGAGTTGCCTTTTAGGCCGGTAGAAGATTCAAAATGTACACAAAGAGTAACATTTTACAATAGTAGCTACTGCCAGTAGTATCACCTGCTTTTTGAAGGAACTGCTTGCGGCACCCGGATAAAAAGTATATTATTGTTACAAAGTTCCAAGTTTCCTAAAAATTTGGTCAGCCGTTTGTACCCGAAAAAGTAACAAACATAAACACACATGTACACTCTGAAACTTTCGCCTTTTTACCCGACTAGGGCAAAGCGAAAAGGAGGGTTATGATTTTGACCTGTTTGTTTGTTTGTATGTATGTATGTATGTATGTTCATCGGTTCCCTCATAACTTCTGAACTACTTATCGTAATTTAACAAATGAGATATCATTAGAAGCGTCTTGGCCGTCCGCTGGTTATAGGATATGTAAAATTACAAAAATATTCTTGTGGCGCCCTCTAGAGGACATTAAGTAGTCAACTTAAAAAAAAAATGTCATCATAAGGTACCGTGTTGCATATCAAAAGAAAGGGCTTAATTAGCACATTTCAAAAATATAAATATTGTAGGTAAATATTGTATGAGGCGCCTTCTGGAGAATGAAAACATCATAGTAGGCTCAGGTCTATAGATGGTTTATTTATTTGTGCCTTGGATCATAACAAATAAAGTGCCCTCATGATTCACGAGTTCTAGAGGAATTAGAAAGGTTGCGCAGTCTCCAAAATTATTAAAATAAAAAATAAGTTCAAAAACTAAAACCCGACTACTGAAATATCGCGCTCTAAAATAAAATACTAATCATAAGGATGTTAAGATAGTAGCCGTAGTCGTATGCCACCAATACTAATAAAACAACACACTGTGTTATTTAAAATACTCCGTCAATCTCAACCGTTCAACCATTTTTAGATGAGCCTATTGAGAGCTGACGCCTGGCCTTTAGTGAAAAGTAACATCCCTAAATCAATAACATAGTGGCATACGACTACGGCTACTATCTTAACATCCTTATGATTAGTATTTTATGTAACACATTAATGCATATTATCTTGTTTTTTTGCTTTTTAGAGCGCGATATTTCAGTAGTCGGGTTTTAGTTTTTGAACTTATTTTTTATTAAAATTACTCGTAATTTTAAACGTTAAAAAAACGTCCGAGTCGTGAAGAGTATTATTTGGAACCGAGATGCCTATTGTGTCGGCATCTTTGAGGTCCCGACTCATTAAGCAAAAAATTAAGGGAAGCTGCAGCATTTTTTGACCATAACAAAATTCTAGATTTTGCCGAATTGCTTTTGGAACTCGACTAACTTACGTCAATGCTAGTCTGTGATGGCGTCCTAGCCGGCCACGGCGGCTGTTCTCATATAAGGAGATCAGCCAGCTGCGCAGGACATATTATAGTGCACAAGCATTTGCGCAGACACAGGTGCACTCCCTATTACCTCACTGTTATAACCCGATGGGACGGCAATCCGACACGACCGGTGAGAGATCAGGCGCAGGACCGACATTAACGTGCTGTCCGATGCATCAATCATCAACTACGGGCTGCTTTGTGTAAGTTTCTATAACCCACTAAGCAATTTCGGCCCGTCCCGGGAATCGAACCCGAGACCTCGTGCACAGCAGTTGACTATGCGACCACTAGACCAACGAGGCAGTGAATGCTAGTCTACTATCTAACCATAATTGCCAACTGATTGGAACTGAAATGATGCAATTACTGTAAATAATAGATGCTATAAACTTGCGTTGTGTGCCTACATAATGTAGTACAACCTTGATATTTGCGTGCCCCATCATTTATGTAAGAACTCATTAACTGCTAATTGAAGTTGGTTTTCTTGATCCAATGAGGTGTTTAATAAGAATAAAGTTCTTTATGTTTGTTTATTGTTTTTATGGTGTCGTGCTCGTAGAGTAAAATAGAGTAAAAATAGGGTCCTAGAAATTATTTAGACTTCGCTATCCGTCTGTCCGGCTGCTACCAGGATCAGAGGCGGCTCGTGAGAAATTTGTATGGAGGTTCACTTGAAATCGAAAAGATCAGATTGAATTGTCGATTTTAATACTCACTTGTAAAAACTGATCACTCACTTGTAAAGACAACAGTCTATAGTGTATTTCAACATGACGTGTTAATAGATTATTAATTATATAAATCCCTAATTACATTCGCGCGCATGCATCTAAGTTGACAATTATTGTTTGTTGACGAGTGGCAACGTCGCGCGCAATCGCTGTCAGGCGCGCACGGGCGACATAAACCGACCGGCAACGTCGCGTGAGCGGCGCTCCAAAATTGGCTATTTTTCAATAGAAAATCTTCTGTTTCACGCGCGGGACTATGGCGAAATTTCTCTTTCACTCCTGTTGGATTTCGTATTAGACAATGTACTGAATCTTGTTTCATTGGAGCGCAATCGTGAGCACTCCGCTTCGCGCGTTAGGTACCTATGAAATGATGATGTATGGAATGGATAATATGTAAAGGTTTTTTTTAAATTGGTATTATCAGAAGTTCGTTACAACAGATTTCAAATAGTGATATTAGTAATAAAATTCAAAGGGAGTTCTCTGCACCAGCGCTCCTTAGGGCGAGCCGCCTCTGACCAGGATCGGCATTCTTGTCGGCCACGTAAAAAGTAGAAATTACGAAATATACAATCGCCAGTCTGCCTTGAGCGAACATTTTGATTAAAAAACACACTGCAAACTTTGAACCGACCAATGTTTGTTCGGGCTAATAAACTTAGATTGAATTTACGACTTACGACCCACCAGGCAGTCAGCCGATTATTTAGTCTGCAGTGTGCGGAAGTACTAATTCAATACTCAATACTCAATCATTTATTGCATTCCACAATGTGTTTCTTAGGTGGTACATTTTGAATTATGAGATCATCATGGACCCTGTGGGGCACAGCAATGAAAAAGTAGGAGAGTGGAGAAGAGCTTTCTTAAGTCTTATTTAATATCTATTATCTAATCATTTTGTTATTATTGTTATTCCTTCTGTGTATGAGAAGAGGATTTAAAGGATATAAGCCTCTAATTTTAAAAGGTTAATGTTAATGACAAACATTGAATCAAAACTATTTCATCTATTGACATAGTACGATCAGTATTAAAAGGTTGCATGCGTGCGACTATCGTCTAATGAAGACCTATAATGCTATCACACAGGTACGCCTACTAAGTCAACCAAAGCCGTTGTAGGTATACATGTCTATCTAGTATAATTAGTATTTGTAGGACTACTCAGAATGATTAATGACCGATTTCTATAATCTATCTATCTTTTATCTCGTGATTAAAGATTAAATACCAACTTAATATTTATGGATGAGTGTCAAATTTCAATTTCTAGCCGTAAAAAAACGGATCGATAGGTCATAAAAAGATGAATTTCTGACATTTTCAAGCTCAAATCGATGGATCCAATGACCTGAATTACTTTACACAATCGTATAAAAAGTAGTCAAAAGCCTTCCTCGATAAATGGGCTACCTAAAACTGCTTTTTTTTGGACCAGTAGTTCCTAATATTTCCGTCTCCTTGGGATTATTTCATTATACATAATTTTTCACTGAAATAGGACAAAACAATACACAATCAAGGAGCTTACATACAATAGAAACGTACAGACATACATATGTCAGCCATATTTGTTTCATAACTAGAGACCGAACAATAGAGCTTGGTTCACGAATTGATAGATCTCAGATACTAGGTGCAGTCGAGTAAAAACTATAGATAATATTGTATGAATCGGTGTTTGTTTGTACCGTCTTTGTGTGAGGTGTTTTTCATATCGAAATAAATAGAAAAAAATGAGAGTCGATCTTTTTATGAGGAAAATGAAAAATTATGGTATTCACTGATTGGTGGTTTGACGATAAATACCTTAATATTGTAGTTATGAACCTAGAAGCCTATCATCATCATCATCTTCCTGACCTCATACCAATTTCATTATACCTACCATACTCTTCTATGTACCGTCATCTCACAAGTAACATTCTTTCTTTCCATATCGACTTTTACACAGTACATCTATCGTTTCTTCTTCCTCTATATCCATCCGTATTCATGTTCAGAACCATATAGACTGTCTTTATGAGCTTATGAGTATAATAATATCTTTTTTTAGCCTTTTTATCGTCCCACTGCTGGGTATAGGCCTCCTCTCACACGGAGAAGGATTGAGCATTAATCACCACGCTTGCTCAATGCGGGTTAGTGATTTCAGACTTTATAGTCCAGGTTTCCTCAAGATGTTTTCCTTCACCTTTTATCAGCCTTTGTGTTTGAGATATACTTAGAAAGTACATACAAAACTTAGAAAGATTGCAATGGTACTTGCCTGATCTGGAATCGAACCCACACACTCATACTTGAGAGGTTGGTGCTTTACCAACTAGGCCGCCACGACTTATAATATCTTTTACTTTGTAAAAAAATACAGCGCCATTTAAAATTACCTACATTTGAACTGCGTTAAAACGTACGGACATTCTTCCTATAATATACACCATTTTAACTCAAATCTTCATGACACCTTCCTTACCAACTACATCACTAACTATATACATATATATACAAAGCAAGGTATGTCTATCTGCGCTTCACATTCCTGTGGCGTCGACTCTGCAGTAGCAAATGTACTGAATACCTGCGGCGTGTACCCATTTGCACAGACAGAATGTTGCTATATATTGTATATGTAGATTTAGTTCATGAGAGATGACAGAATATTAGGTTGTTTAATCCTTATCTATACTTAATATTATAAAGTTTGTTTGTTTGGTTGAACGCACTAATCTCAGGAACTACTGGTCCGATTTGAAAAAAAACTTTCAGTGTTAGTTTTTATCCGGGTGCGCGGAGTAGTTTCCTCGCAAAGCAGGTGAAACCGCAGGCAGAAGCTAGTACTATGACATATTTCATTATCAGAAAAGGTGGCTTACCGACAACAAAGCGAACACGCTTGCGGTTATCTACAGGGGGTTACACATTCAGAATGCCTGCGGTCAGAGCACCCTGTACTTTGGGAATTTCTGGCCAGTTTGACGTAGCGTCGCCATTTTCTGGTTAGTTGATTGTCAATGGGAATTTGGGAAGATGGGAATTGAATTTGTAAGTAGGCTTGGTGACTTTTGTTAAGGAACAATTGCTATTATAAACAAATGACTGAGTGTGTGTGTGTATTTTTGACATAAAATCAAACTGTACCTACTGAACAGATTTTAAATGGTTTTCAATCGTAGGAATCAATTATTAGCAAGGCAGGCCATATTTTGTCAATGTATTTGTTATATAGAGTAAGTATGGCTGCTACAAACAGTTTGAAATTGAATAACAGTTTTGTTTAGGCTTTGATAACACCACTCGAGGAATATTAAAGCCTTGAGCTTAAAAAACAACTTGGTAGATTTTAACCGAGTGCCTAAAATAGTAGTCTCCAAATAGGTAAGCACCGTTAATTGTGCTATACACGTAATAGCAGATCAAATATCTATCTTTATCTTCTATTTTTTATTATACGTTGCGTCCAAGCTAAAACCACATTTGATAAATGATCTACTTAATAGCGTTTACTTCCAAAAAAAGCAAAATCCATTATGTTCATAAAATATTACAAATCGTTTGAAAATGGCCGCCGTTCTGTCATACCCTTGTTACAACCAGCCCCAAAGCACCTTATTGGAGCTATGCTTAATATGAAAATATGATTTACTTGCTCATAAATTCTAATTTATTGTTATTTTTTACTTTTGATAAGTTTGATCAATTTTCATTTGATAATTATAGCTACCGATACTTTTTCGTGATTAAGTTTGAAAAGCGTGCCACTGAAGCCTATTTGTATTTTTTTATATACAGAGATAATTCCATTTTATACAGTTTTACTGCAGTTCGAGAAAAAATTCGCCGACATTTGGTCAAATTTTTAGAAACAAAAATGTCTAAGGCCCAATATCACCGCCAACATAGGTACACGTCAGAATTCTCATAATGGTTTTTAACTATGAATTTCCACGTTCAATTTTCAAACTAGGCAGCTCTTTTAAGAGAAAAGGAAGTTTATTTTGTCGGTGTAATTGACCTAAGTACTCAAAAGGCAAATGACATATGAACACACAAAATTTCCCGCAAAATTATACAAAGTACCGCTTGAAATATAATGCAAAAAGCTACCACACGTAGTCCTCTACAAACAGATCTAGGCTACCTAGACCACGAGGCCTCGTTCGTTACCGCCTCACTTGAGGCCGAGGGCCCTCGTGAGGCCGGCTTTGTCAGCTGTCCGCGAGGGCCTCAGGCGATAGACACGCTCCGTTGTAAATACTGTTTCTGTTAGCTTGCAGGTTTTGAGAGTTATTGTGTAGTTCGATAGGTTAATATGTTCGGCTTTTATTAGTAGACTAGCTATTTTGGTTTTGCACGCGTTTCTGGGGAACTAGTTCCCGTAAGCGGATAAAATATAGCGTAAGTTACGCTGGGATAGTGTAGTTTCCCAACAGTGAAGGAGTTTTTCAAATCGGTCTTGTACTTTTTGAGCAAATTCGTTATAAAATAGATTTACATGCAAATATTTCCTCTAAAATCAAATTTAAAATCAAATTTAAGGCTAAAATGGGTTGATCCATGTAACTATGTATAATGATAACCAAACCATGACCAGCCGTCATATTGACACCCATTGCTCAATTCAGCTAATATTATAAAGTTAAACAACAAATGAATAACAAAAAAATTAAAAGTAAAAAAAAACTTTTAAAGAAAAAGCTTTTATTTAAAACATCTAAAAAGAAGAAAATAAAATTTTGTCAGTAATAAAAGCTTGTCGCGAGTTTTACCGCAAATTATTATGATATAAGTGATTGAGTTTCACGCCCGGACGGGACGCGTCTCTCAGCTGCCTAACAAAAAACAGGCTAAGAGATAAACAAATGAAATGTAAGGTACTCACAGGATACTGGGAACCAGGGGATCACCACACCATGTCACTATTAGCCGTATTTCACGGTATATTTGAGATTTTACACCGCGCGCGCAGTTATTGTTGCCGGCCGGCCATTGCGTCGGTTCGAACTGAAGTTGCGGCTCAATGCTCGACAGGTGGCGCGAGCGATGCGTAGTGTTAGTTTTTAAGGAGGAAAGGGATGGGACTAAGGAAACTATCCCGAAGCCTGTTCATATCCCCCCACTTGAAATCATCCAGGGATTTCATGAGATAAGATACCTAGTGGTCTAATTTAAGATTTAAGATTGACGACCTGTGCAGATTCAGATCATCGTATANACGGCCTGTGCAGATTCAGATCACCATATTATAGATTATAAGATTTATAAGTTAAAAACAAGTTAGATAAGATAACACATAAATACGTATAAGAAATAAGTTTTAAGATAAGTGTTTAATGTTGTAGTAATAATAAAATATGTTGTTAATGGTTTTGTTCGATTGGCAGAGGACAAATTTTGACAGCAGGTCTTATAAGTAAGCCCTTTGATGTTTTGACTGTTACCACACGAGTAATATTATCTTTACCCGGATGGAGCTGTACAACGCGACCAAGCCTCCACTCGTTGGCAGGTAAGTTGGGCTCATAAATAGTTACAAGATCATTCAATTTTGGCTGATGGTTGCCATGTTTGAACCATTTCATTCGCTGTTGCAAGGTATGCAAATAGTCCCTTTGCCAAGTGCGCCAAAAGCT
>NWSH02000571.1:85520-111049 GCA_002382865.2 Heliothis virescens
TAGGTATGTAAAACTCGCGACAAGCTTTTATTACTGACAAAATTTTATTTTCTTCTTTTTAGATGTTTTAAATAAATTAAGCTTTTTCTTTAAAAAGGTTTTTTTTTACTTTTAATTTATTTTTTACTTTTTAGTTATCGCCATTATTGCTAGTTACTATTATCGAGCTCTTTCATTTAATACCCATATTGTAAAAGTGGACTAAAGGTAACTATTCCGCCATCCTGCATGGTCCGCCATATTGGATTCAGAATGACGTCATATACTTTTTCAAATTACTCTCAACGAGCCCTTTCATTTGATACCCATATTGTATAAGTGGATTAAATATAACTGTTCTGACATCTTGTATGATCCGCCATATTGGATTTAGAATGACGTCACATATCTTATCATATATTGTCATCCAAACTAAACGCGTTCACGAAATTTCAGCACAAACGGTTGAATATATCTACTTCAAAATTGAGTTCAAAGATTTCACCCGAACATACAAATAAATAAATATATTTACATACATTGCAAGTTAAATAAAAGCTTTTAAAAAAAAAATAAGAAACATTGTTACTGACTAAACTATTTACCTTCATAAACTAGTATTTTCTGGAAGAAATAAATGGCCTTTTTAGTTTATAAAGAGTTGATGTGCTTATTTGCTTGAACACGCAAATCTCAGGACTGGTCTAATCTGAAAAATTCATTCCCATTTGTTGAGGGTGGCTATTTTTGTATCCGGATAAAGTTATTCCCACGGCACGTGTAACAGGGATTCATTTGAGCCTTGAGGACTCGACTTAATTAAAGTAAATTACAAATTAGATTTTATTAATTGGTTTGATATAAATAAGTCTGTGAATTGATGACTAACGCTCAATCCTTCTCTGTGTGAGAAGAGGCCTGTGTCCAGCAGTGGGACGATAAAAAGGCTGATGACGAAGTCTAACAAATGAGTAGGTAAAATGCTGTTATGAGTTTTTATTACCACACTAGCTTCTGCCAGCGGTTTCACCCGCGTCCCGTGGGAACTACTCGGCGCATCCGGATAAAAAGTAGCTTATAGCCTTCCTCGATAAATGGGTTATCTAACACTGAAAGAATTTTCCAAATCGGACCAGTAGTTCCTGAGATTAGCGCGTTCAAACAAACAAGCTCTTCAGCTTTGTATAGATAAAAAAGATTTCAACGAATTGAGATACTTCTCCCTTTAAGAAGTTGGTAAAAAATATGAAGAACCGTGTTTTTCAAACTTTTACTTTACCTGTTTTCTGTTTGCCAAGACATTATTTATCTTAAGATATCGAGTGTTTACAAGGAACATTGTAGTACCTCTTTATATTCACCCTTTTTATCTAACATCTTACAACGATACTTGACTCCCGAATATAATTGGACGCTTGTCAATACAATTCAGTTTTACAAGACTTTTTTGTTTGTCATTTTTGCGTATCTATACATATAATAAAACAGTAAAAATATCGTGTCTGTACATTTAATATTTTTACAAAACAAAATATGTAGGGTTATTAGAAATTGAAAGAAGAGTAAGAATTCGAAAAAAAAAATTTGTCTGTTTGTATGTTTGTTTGTCTGTTTGCACACGCTAATCTCAGGATCCACTGGACGGATTTAGATGAAACTTGGCAGACATATAGCTTATATATCAGAATAACATATAGGCTACTTTTTTTCCGGGTACGGGAAATAGTTCCCTCGGAAAGCGGGCGAAGCCGCTGGTTTTTAATATATATATTGGGGTACGAAAGTATGCGTACAATTGTATTTTTGCTACAAAGGAATTTACATCAGTATGTTATGTAGATTTAAAAATAGCATTTTTTTAAAGTATTGTCTCTTTGTTAATTACCCAGTAAACTATATCTAAACATATAAAACTCAAAGGTGACTGACTGACTGACTGACATAGTGATCTATCAACGCACAGCCGAAACCACTGGATGGATCGGGCTGAAATTTGGGACGCAGGCAGATGTTATGACGTAGGCATCCGCTAAGAAAGGATTTCCCGAAATTCCCACGGGAACGAGAAAAAACGGAATTTCAAGTATAGCGCGGGCGAAGCCGCTGGCGGAAGTTAGTATTGTATATAATGTGATCTAGTTTTCTTATATATTAAATGAACTAAATAAATATTAATGGTTAATAAATTAAATAATCGATGTTACATAATTATGAGTTTAAACAATGTCTTAAATTTCAAATGCATAAAACGAATTGTGATTTGCGTCAAGACAGATTGACGCAAGTTACTGAATCTATAAAAAATTCGATGCAGGGTAATGGTCTTAAAAAAAACCGATTCCATTTTCTTTGCCAACCGATTCGACATTATAAAATAATCGATTAAGTTTCGTAAGGTTACATCACTAATACTATCAGTTATGAACTGTCAGGGAACTCATGGTAAAACGAAAGCACTATAGTAACGTGACAAAACTTTTGAAAAATTCTATGGACGCATAAAAAGCAAGTACCTATATAACCTCGGAATGGTTAGTACAAGAGCCCACTTATTGCAGCTACTTCAGGGCAGGTACATTGTACAATTCTGTGTACATTGCACCCGTACCCCAGCCTTTGTACGTCAAAGTGTTTCAGGTTTCAGCATTTTCAGCGACGCTTTTATGTCGACGCTTGCGAAATAAAAAAAATTATGTTATTTTCTAATAAGAAATTATAAGATAACAAGACCGGTTGTTTACGAAATCCAATACACCACTAATCGCTGAAACAAAATCTCTTTGAGCTTTGTTTGAAGAGCAATTTCACCCCAAAATAAACAGCATTAATAATTCAAATAGATAGAAGGATTGTTACAATATTCTCGAAGAAATATTATTAATACATTTCCTTAATATTTTTGTTTGCAAAAGAGATTTATTGTAATGGCTGCCATTTGTGCCTGAATCGGGGATATCATAAAATATTATAGCACCATTTGAATATTTAATGAAACCAGATGCTTAGAAAAGATTTAGAAGGAGTTGTTATCTTGTCTTAAAAATTCAGTATCGGAGTATTTTTCTTGAACTGTAAGGGTCCCCGCACACTGCAGACCAAACAGTCGGCCGATAGTTGGTCCGTTGGTAGGCAAAATTTTTTTTACACAAAATGGCCAATCCAATCAAAGTTTTAAGTGCGTCTTATACCGGCAAAATACCTCATCATTGCAATGTGCATACTACCATTCATTTTCATACTGATTTATGAGTCCGAACTAACTATCGGCCGACTAAAAGTCTGCAGTGTGCGAGTGCTCTTAAATTCGAATATTGTTAGTGACATTTTTAAGTTTTTTAAGAACAATTAGATTTCTTGTAGTGAGATAGGTATTTTTTAATAAGAAAACAACTATGTATTATCAAACTTAAAACTACTCTTAAATACTAAAATAATACAAACTAAACTAAAAAACATATATAAAAGGACATTAGTGATGTTAGGCGTCGAAGTATTCCTCCACATCACTGTCCTCCGGAAACGTGCTCAGAAGACTGGCTGCATTGCCACGTTGTATGGCAATGCTAATTCTTTCACCAATATGTATTATATTATATAGAAATCATTTTAATGATATCTACTTACTGTTTTTTTCGTTTCATCTGGAGTAGGATACATAATTGTTTGTGCCTAAACTTTTATCTTTAACCTGTTAAATTTAAAAGTCTATTTAATATAAAAATAGTAGTATAGGCACAACATTTTCAAAAAAGTTTTACATTAGAGAATAGCGTAAAAATAAAACAGAATATGAAACATTTTTGCAAGTAGGCTTTACATACTTCCACTTTATTTTTACTGCGGGTTAACTTTGTCGACTAACATTAATATTTAACATTGCAGAAACCACTCGAGAATTTCGGGTTAAAATAAATTCCAACCACGTTTTAAGTATAATATTATAAAAGCAATTTTGCAGTTCGTTAGTTTTTGTTTTATATTTTTTGCTCTTTTTTGAGTTCAAGTTTTTTGCCTTATAAAACATATAAAATTCAGTCCTTAATTTCTTTTGAGCATTTTAAAATATTTTAATGATTCTAACACTATTTTCTGAGGATGCATTTAGACCAAAAACATAACTAGGGCTAGAACAAAAGCATACTTTCTGGATTATTGTACCATAAAATAATCTTCGAGTGGTACAGAACACACGTTAAAATTGTGGGTCCCGACAGACATTTGAAGTCTTTGGCACGGGTGCTCAGAGAGGCAGGTAGTCTGTTAACCAGTCTTAACTAGCTCACCGCCCATTATTTTTATGGAAACTGACGTAAACTCATCATGTTCCTTCTGGAGCCCACAGTGTACCAGGGCTGCGATAACTCTTTAAAAAAATCAGCCCCGGCAGGCTTCAGTCGCAAGGGCGGCGCGCGTTGTTCCACGCGCTCCTCTAAGAGAATCAGCAAACCCCAGCGGGGCCCACTATGGCCAGAGCCTGCCGGGGCTGCGGGATTATTTGAAAGAGTTACCGCGGCTCTGGCACACAAATGGCTCCCAAAGGAACACGGTGGGTTTTAGTCAGAAAAAGTCTGACACTCCCTGACGCTGTAAAAAAAAATTAAGGGCCCCGTCGAAATTTGCTGACTCTCACAACTCCTTTTTACTACTCTTAACACGAAAATAAATAAACAAAAAACAATCAAAGATGGCGTGAGCAACATTCATTATGAACTTCAACTATTTACAGAAACGTAACAATAGCTCTGGTTTAGGATTCAGTAGGCGTGTCTGTTTGTCTGTTTGTTTTGTTAGAAGCGTTGTTTTGTTAGTAGAAATACAATTTCTTGGTCTAGCACTGTTTATTTTTGATTCGTTTACGTTGAAATGTTATATTTTTAGATTGTTTTGGAAGTATGAAATGAAAATTCTCTGTTGTATAACAAATTCATATGTTCTACGTTTTTTCGGTTTTCAATAACTTTTTATGGTTGTTTTAAGTTGATGAAAAGGTTCAAACTGACTATGATATGGACCGAATTACGAAAATAATAACTTTTTTACCCGACTGACAAGAAGGGTTCCAGATAAACGTATAATAAATAAGAAAACTAACTGACACATAGTGCCATACAAATGTTTTTTATTTTGTCAACTTTTTTATGGCATGATCTGTCAGACATCTATTCAGAGCTTTATCTGGAACCTATGGAACTGGCCCTTAGTACAGTCTGACCGTTTTTGGTGCAGTTGACAGTTGTTGTCAGTCAGTACAAACACAGTTTAAATATAGAACAGTTGTGAAGCTACCTACTAACGTTCGTAACGTCACACTCACACACGCACGCGCATAGACGCGACAGCACCGCGACATTTAGTTCTGACAGCACTGGTAAAGGTACATAAATGCTCGTCAATGCGCGTGCATGTGTGAGTGTGACGGTTACGAACGTTAGTAGGTAGCTTCCCAACTGTTTTATATTTAAACTGTGAATAAAAAAACAAGTAAGTCAGGCATCCTTTGAAAACTGACAGCTGTCAACTGTACAAAAGACTCGGTAGCATCTGAGGGTAGCACATTTCTCCATTACAAAAAAGGTTAGGCAAAAAGCATAAAAAGTTTTCTTAAAGTAAATTTTTCCTAGTAACACCATTAAATGGGTAAAAATCAATAGCTCAAAAACCTGCTGACAGACCAGCAATTTAAAGCCTAGTAAATAAAATAAATACCCCATATAACGTGTTGAAGGGTAATAAAATTATACAGTTAAATAATTTAGCAGTTAACTACATACGATAACTGTCAGCGGTTATTTTATTTGTTTGTGTATTTTTATTTATGTATGTTCGAATCGAAATAATTGGTTTAAAAAAATAGATATATCTACTTAATGGATTTTGTGATTATGAATATAGCAATTTAATTGCTAATTGGCTTTTACTGCCAATAATTACTTTAAAGTATATCGTTAATATCTTTTTAGGGTTCCGTACCCAAACGGTAAAACGGGACCCTATTACTAAGACTCCGTTGTCTGTCTGTCTGTTTTCACACTGTATCTTATATACCGTGATAGCTAGTAAGCTGAAATTTTCAAATGATGTATTTCCGTTCCCGGTATAACAACAAATACTAAAATTAAAAATATATATATAAAAGGGGGTCGCCATACAATAAACGTGTGAAACCGCAAATTATAATTTTGTTATTCATATATTTGTATGGATAACAATTTTTTTTTCCTGTCCGAAAAAAAATAGTATTTTGGCTAGTTGTAGGTAATAGAAACGTTCATTTTTCATAGATAATGGTACGGAACCCTTCGTGCGCGAGTCCAACTCGCACTTGGCCTATTTTTCTTTTATAAATTAGATCATTTAATTATTTTTATGTGATAAAAATGACACTTTAATATTATTCAAAAGTAATGAAAAAAAGAAAGTTATTATAATTACATTGCTATGCTTTCGTGCTATAATATCTCTAAATCACGTCAAATAAAAAGAAACTTTACTACATTCTTCACATACCACCATTACTACAGACTTAGTTATAACTATATCTTTCCCTAATAGTCCATTTTCGCGGCCATGTTATTATTTTGTATTCACAAAGAGAAACTACACTCACACGCATAGAATTAGGTTGATAGAATGATTAGATATAATTCTTGTTAGTTATTTTGCTGAATATGTGTGGAAATTACTGTAATCAGGGTGAAAAAGTTGTGTAATTTTGTTGTTGCTAGCGTTGATTTCAGCAGTCGCCTATTTGACCAATAGGAGGAAATTTCATGGTTACTTATGATTTGGTTATGGTGAAGACAAACGAGCGTAATTTTGTTTGTTGTGAGTAGCAGAATTTCGGTCGCAGAAAATCTGCTGCATTCGGTTTCATACAAAAGTCCTATTTGATTCACACCGCAACGCAAAATGAGTTGTCTTTTTTGTTTGTAACTATTTTCTGCGACCGAAATTCTGCGACTCACGACTCAAAAAATTACGCTCGTTTGGCCTCAGCCTTATAGTTAAATTTTAAGTACTTTACAACATTTTTCAACATTATCACAATAGTTGAAGGTCAATGTTCGATTGATAAAATTTAACCGATTCGGGTAGGTTGACCTGCCGTCGTTTTTCGAGTAGATTTGTATTATCTGTTTGTATAAACTGCACTAATTTTATAGAGATGAAGAGCTGTTTGTTTGAAATTCTTTCCTAATAGTGTGCCTAATAACAAAAGGTAATCATTAGTTTGAGATATGTTGAAAAAAAAAACAATATTTTTTCAATCACACCAAAACACTTAACTTATTTGTAATTATACTATACTAGCTTCTGGCAGCGGTTTCAGCCGCGTCCCGTGGGAACTACTATGCGCACCCGGATAAAAAGTAACCTGTAGCCTTCCTCAATAAATGGGCTATCTAACACTGAAAGAATTTTTCAAATCGGACCAGTAGTTCCTGAAATTAACGCGTTCAAACAAACTCTTCAGCTTTATAATCTTAGTATAGATTAATACAATAAAAGCTATTTATATTGTAAAACGGTATTGTATTTTATAATTAAACTTATTTCGATAAGGTTCCAAGTTTTTTACATTGTGATTGAACGAATTAAATTCGTAGCTTTGTATTTCAATTTCAATTAATTGGCTTGTTTCAAACAATGCAAATAAATACAAAAAGGGAAACACAGCTACAGCTCTCGCAGACATCTTTATTGATTCCAGTTTACACTTGCGGCCAGTGGAAACGGGTCAGCTATTACAAAAATATATTATCTCGATGTATTCAAGGGAAAACAAGATAACAACAGAAATTTTCTTCTGAGTATGATTTTCACATGAGTATTATGTTAAAAAACTAGATATTTTTTATGATTCCAGTATTTTATCTATTCCAGTTAACCACATATACATTCTACTTATATCTCTTCTCATCTTAGTATATTGAATATATACAAAGAATCGATATTCTTTGGTTTTGAATATACCAACTAATTATTATATAAAACTTGCTACCATTTATGCCTGGGAAAAAGGGCGAAGCTCTTAATTCCAGAAAGATACTCAAGTGCTTAAAATTTTTAGATACTTAAAACATGCTGACCCAATTTAAATGTTTCCACCAGTATTGTTACAATTCCATGAAAAGCGAAAAAAATGCTAATTCGTACTTCGTGCTTGAAAATTTTCTTTATTTTCTAGGGTTCCGTACCCAGAGGGTAAAACACCAGCCCGTCCGTCTATCACCAGGATGTGTCTCATGAACCATGATAGCCATATTGTTACATATGATGTATTATTGTTGTTTCTATTACAACAACAACTGGAAACTAGACTTAAATACATAATTATGTTAGGGGGTCTCATGTGTTAACCAGTTTGGTTTTATATCGACAGTGGTTAGTACGGAACCCTTCGTGCGCGTATCCGACTCGCACTTTTTTACTTATTTGGAGGTTCTACGGCTGCCCCACTCTTGTGGCTCCCGTTTCATAAATTATTTAGACACAAGTGAGACCTGTGACCTATATAGGATGAGCTAGGATCTGAACTTTATGTAGGGCTTATTTGAAATGTGTATAAGAAATACTGTACTGTGTGTACGGTAGAGTTTTTGGCATGTTTTGCACTAGAATTTTGAGTATTTTGCGACTGTTGGTGGAATTTAGTGCTTCAGGGCTTATATTAGAATATATTTTGTGTTTGTTATTAGTGCAAGCTGATTTGGTATTTTGATGCATTGAAGATGATTTGGTATTTATTCTTAAAAAAATTAGGTTGCACCAACTAACTGTACCTAATGATAAACAAATGACCAGTTCTCAAACTGTCGGTAATTGGTCAAATCAGTAATTTTTCTGCTGGTTAAGCTTTGACTGTCGTAGTAGTAACAAGGTGCAACCCGACCTAAAATATTTTCACAAGTAAAAACAAACTGAATATCAAATAACATTACAATAACTACAAAAGCCATCGAATTACGTTTTTTCACCAGCCCCTAAAAATGTAATTCGAAAAAGGCTTTCTATATCTTACAAAAAGAAAAGAAACCTTCTAAATATTTAAATAGCGTGTTTATCTAGTATTCTAGTATATGAAATAAACATATATTAAGTTCAGTGCCCACTTGGAAACGCAATAAGCGACCCAAATGGTATTTTACGTGCCAAAGTTATCATTATCAGAATAAAAATCACATTTAGGTACCACGTTCGATTCCCAAATGTGCGTTTTATTTTTAAGTTATAGTATACTTGTTTTAATTTAGTGTTTAGGGCTTGAAATTGCAGAAAGCTTGAATAGACAAAAACTTTTTACAAAAAAACAAAACCGACTTCACAAAAAAACGTTTTTATTTCGTACTAGCTTCTGCCAGCGGTTTCACCCGCGTCCCGTGGGAACTACTCGGCGCACCCGGGTAAAAGTATATATAGCCTATAGCCTTCTTCGATAAATGGGCTATCTAACACTGAAAGAGTTTTTCAAATCGGACCAGTAGTTCGAGAGATTAGCGCGTTTTAAACAACAAGAGTTTGTTTAAACAAACAAACTCTTCAGCTTTATAATATTAGTATAGATGTGCATTTTAGACTGAAGTACTTTTTTTAAATACTCTATTCTAAAGTATAAAATAAAATAGTGTAAATAGATTTTGGTGGATTATCATAGCAATACAAAAATAATAGTAGAATTAGAACACCTGTCTTATTTTGGAAATACATATATCGGATTGTCAAGACTCATTAAAAATACGACTAATGCCGGCCATACACGCTACGGTCTACCGGAGAGGTCCGCCTGTGCAGGTACGCCTGCGCAGGTAGACCGGAATGTGTGTGGGAATAGACCTGTGCAGTTTTTTTAACCTGCACAGGCGACCGGCGCAAGATCGAAAATCGATTCTTTTGAGTGACACCGTACGGTGTACCTGTGCGTGTGTGCGCGTACTCCGGTCGCCTGCGCAGGTTGCGCCAGTCATCAGTTCATAGAGGAAAGTAATATGTCGGGTATAGAGAGCCCTCTCACAGATTTTTTTGTTGACTGCAAATGTCAATTGATTTTTTCATTTTATGACCCCTTTGAAAAAGAAATCTAGGCTACATATATACTTAACTTCGTCCTTCTAATTTCCTTTATTTGTGGATAAAGTTTTATTATCATAAAATCACAGTAAAACTTTATCATATTACAAATAAGCAAATTAGTAAAGACGAAGTTTAGTATATGTCACATGTCGTATCATCGTCTACATTCGATGCCATCGTAAAAAGAACTGAAGACCGCTCCGATACACCGGAACTTCCCCACACACGCTACCATTGTTCGGTTGACCTGCGCAGGCATACCTGCACAGGCGGACCTCTCCGGTAGACCGTAGCGTGTATGGCCGGCATAAGGGCTCGTTTCAAATAATTCCATAAATTTAATGTTTACTACTTTTCTATGGCATTATTTGTCAGATAGCTATTCAAAACTTTATCTGGAACGTGCAGAACTGGCCCTTAGCTTATGTATTAAAAAAACCATTTGTTATTTAAATGCTTAATCATCTGCCTAGCCTTTTCCCAACTATTTTTGGGGTCGGCTTCCAGTCTAACCGGATGCAGGCTTTGACTTAGCCACGAGCTCTTCATTTGTTGTTATTTAAATGCTTAAATTAATTAAAATACCCGCCATGAGGTTATTATCACGGATTAAAACAAAACCCCGATTATTTCAGATTTATTTAGAACACGTTCAGAATACTAGTACAAAGCTATAACTTTTTTATGTGAGCCCTAAAATGCCACATCATGAACGAGAACACTAACATTTAACAACATTATAAAGGTTACATTTTAGTGGCGCTACTAAAAATGTTCCCCTTTTTATCTCTGGACAAGAATTACAGAGTTTAACATTATAAAAAACCGGCCAAGTGCGAGTTGGACTCGCGCACGAAGGGTTCCGTACCATTATCTATGAAAAAAGTACAATAGGAATGGTCAAGTGTGAGTTACTTAAGTTGCACATTATTTCTAAAAGATGGCCCTACAATTTTGCAATTAATTAATATAAATCAATAGCCTTAATATATTTTTTTATTTATTTTTAGTATTTGCTGTTATAGCGGCTAAAGATATACATCATTTGTGAAAATTTCAGCATTCTAGCTATCACGGTTAATGAGATACAGCCTGGAGACAGACAACGAAGTCTTAGTAATAGGGTTCCTTTTTACCCTTTGGGTACGGAACCCTAGAAACTACAGACTAAAGCTTTTCACGAACCTTTGACTAGCAGTTTCTAGTTTCAGGATAAAAATGGTATATTTTGCTTTTCTTTAAAATGGTTCTAAAGTATTTCTAACCGACTTCAAAGACAAGGAGGTTCTCAATTCTACTGTAACCTGCTGAAACTTTTTTTTACATATGTATTTATTGAAACGAATAAATTCTTCACTATGTATACCTTTTATCGATGGAAAACATCAGATGACCCTTCCCGCTGTGGGTGACAGCGTGAGCGTATCAGACTTTTACTGACTAAAACCCGCCGTGTTCCTTCTTGGGCCCTTTGTGTACCTGGGCCGCGGTTACACTATGTATTTCTAAGGATTTTTTTAATTATACTATAATTTTCACTGAGAACTTAACATCTTTTTACAAAGTAAAAATACATCCCAGCTAAAAACAGCAATGACGTAAAGCCTAGGTCTTAGTAATTAACAAGGTCAAATTCCATTCACCCACAGTGCGAGCCAACCCTAAAATAACCTCTTTTATTTTAACCCGTAAAGTGCGGGTCCTAACATTTTTGAATAATTTACGTCACAGAGCGTTGCCCGTTGAAAAATTTCCTTTATCTCGCGAAAAATGTTGGTTTTGTAAGTGTAGGCCTTTTGTGTCTAAAATTACACCTCGTTTTATTTATTTATTTAGTAACCGACTTCTAAAGAGGAGGGAGCAATTCAGATGTTTGTATTTTTTGGGAGTTTAAGTGAGCCTAGTTTGTTGTGTTGATTATTTTGTTTTATTTCTGTGGGTCAATTTTTTGGCCTCAAGTTTATAAACGCAATTTGGCGAATTTTGACTTTATAAAAATTGTCGTCTATTTCGCACTATTTTGATAAAGTATAAAATTATTTTTATTTATTTACTTTTATTTACTTGAGTATGTATGTCAGTTCGTCACTTACACTTTTCCGATAAAACTACTGTGAGGATATAGATTATCTTAAGTATCAAAATAAGATAAGATACTTTTTATCCATATTTGGGAATGGGTTCCCTCGGAACGCGGGTGAAACCGCGGATGGAACCTAGTAATTTAAATAAACAAAAATAGAATAAACACAAAAATTTCACCAAACATAAAGGCAACCAAAAATAGATAAAATCTCCGCCATTTTTTCTAAAAACCCCATAAATTATGTGTGCTGTGCAATTTAGATACCCATCGAGAACTGCCCCAGTTTCACATGAAAACACGTAGATCACATAAGATATACTAGTTTCTGTCTTGACCCATTTTAGGAAACTTGCCAAATTCACGAAAAAATATCTATCACAAATAAAGTTCTGCTCAATTTAATACAAAAGCGTTTGTTTGCAGTTTGGCATCGAACCCGAGACCTATCACATGAGACTATTTAAAAAGTTTCTCGACAGGTAGAAGAATTATAGTCAGTTTTCTTTTGGGATTTCAGCAGTTTTATTAGGTCTGAAATTGAATTTTGTGGATGACGATTTTTTTGCACTAAAGTGTAATAATACTTCAGTTAAATACGATCAAAGATTCCGCCTGCAACAACTTCGCGTATGCGGATAAATAGTATCCTCCTATCTCCTTCGATGAATGGGCTATCTAACACTGAAATAATTCAACGAGTAGTATGAACTATTTAGGCGGCTGGTTGACGCTACCCGTGACCAAAGGGCTGGCTCCTTGGTCAAAGATTAAGCATTGCCATTCAGCGTGGTAATACTGCCAGCCTTATGGGCACGCTCCCGGTCGGCAGCGATGGGGAGGAATTTTTCGACGCTTTTTAGTTTTAAGTTTTTTTTACTAGACTGTTAATAATTATGAGTAGTACCCGAGATAAGTGCATTTAAGCAAAATTTCTTTTTTTTGAGCTTTAAAATATTTCTACCATAATTATCTATTTATCTTAGCGAGCGTTTACGCAAAACAAGCAATTAACTCTAAATATCTAGAACAAGAGCATTTCATTCGCAGCATTTTAGCATTGTTTCCATGTAAAATTCCCTCTTACTTATAACCAATCAAAAACAAAACGTATATCACTCACAAACTAAAATATCCTTCTTATTTTCAGAAGAGAAAGCCAAGGAGACCGAGACTAAGTCAGAAGAGCAAGCGGCAACCAAAATCCAAGCGGCTTTCCGTGGTCATCGGACGAGGAAGTCTATGAGCATGAAGACCAGCAAGCAACAGCAGCCGGAGCCCCAGCCGACCAAGGCGGAGCTGGAGGCCGAGTTCCGAGCTGATGATAAAGGTAGGAATATCTTCTTGTAATGGTTTTACTCTAGAGGAATACCAGCTCAGCCTTTCGGAGCAACAACGCGCGGTTCGTATGGGCGCGGTATACGAGCGAGACGAAACAACTGACAACTACCGTTACAAAATATGTCGTCAATTTTCTGACAGATTTTTTCCGCCCGGAACATTTATTGATCGCGACATAGCAAGGATTTGACACATTTTACCGCGCGGTTTTGCTACGCGCTTAATCAAAAATCTGCTAGTGTGGAAGCCGTGTTATTTCGCGTTATATTTTTTGGGTAGAAAATTTTGTGCAGGGAATTATTTTAACTGATATTTATTTACTTACATGCACCTTATTACAGCTACATAATTTTATAATGAGGTAAAGTAAGTACCTACTGTATTTCGGTACTATTTCACTGAAACTCAGCTCAGGATTATTTTTAGTTTGTGATATTCGTTATCGTCTAAATAGCTATTAACTTATTTTAAAAGTAAATAGTACAGACGTCAGCACATCAGTCTACCTCAATTTGTAAAATCCCTTCAATGGATTTTCAACCTTATCACAATAGTGAAAGGTTAATTTTCGGTTGGTAAAACATGACCAATTCGTGTAGGTTGACCTGCTGTCGTCTGTACTATTAACTTTTAATAAGTTAATAGCTATTTAGACGCAAATATTAGTATCACAAAATAAAAAAACACAAACCAACCTGCGAAAAAGCTCTTTAGCAACAAAACCATCTATGATCTAACCTTGAGATACTTCCATACAATCAGATAAGATCCTAATCTCCCCAGCTCTGTCTCCAAGGCCATACTTTATCATGTAAAGTATCGATTGATCAAATTGTCCGCAAATGTCTAATGGTTCTAGGATTATAGCAAAAAGGACGGACCTACGTCAAAGGTTTCTTTGGAGCTCATTTGTATACTACCACAAAAGCCTGATGGAGACTAAGATTTAGGTATAGATGATATTAGAAAATGGTCTAAGTTTCGGTGACATTTTAAGCCCTTTGTAACGTCTTTTAAGGGGTGGAAAGACATTATGTTTTTTTGTTGATAGATACATGTATAATGTGTGTTAAAATATAATAGTATTTTTATAACCCCCGACGCAAAAAGAGGGGTGTTAAGTTATAATAGTATAAGTTTGACCGCTGTGTGAGTCCGTCTGTGGTACAATATGCATATCGTAAACGAATGAACCGATATAGATGCGGATATTTAGTTGAATGATGGTTTCCCAGCGATGGTTCTTACTATGTTTCATTAAAATAAGCTGGGTTGTTTTTTTGTTTAACTGAATTCTACTGGGTCTTCTTTTCGATAAAGATTTGTTTATGATTATACAAAATTACAAATATTATGTAACAAAAAAGAACGAGATAGAGAACGTTCGAACTATATTGCTCCAATAGACAGACCATAGACAGAGGTTACACGATCAGTCTGGCGTCAGTCCAGTCCATCAGTCTGGTCATGAATGATGGGAGAATGATCGTGTAACCGGTTGATTAACGGACTGATGGTCCAAAATGTACCGTGTTTTTTGTCCGTCAGTCTTTCGCCATTCTGTGACTGATGCCAGAATGACGCCATACTGATCGTGTAACCCCTGTCTTACATAATCTATACTTGTAGGGAAGAATAAAAAAAAACTGCTACATCATTGTCACATTACATATACAGATTTATGCTCACCAAAAGTACTTTCCTCTTTTATTATTAAATCAAGGAAGAGGGTGACAGAGACAATTTCAGAAGCCGCCATTTGTAATCCTATTCGTAAATCAGTGTCGCTTGAATCACCTGCTGAGAATAAAAGGAACGTCTGGTCTATTTTATATAGGTAGTAGTTTTTATATTTAGGAATATTCTTACCCAGTGAGTAGTTCTTTTGGCGGTTCTACATCAGAAATATACATATGGAATTTTATTAAACATGGAAGTAATAACTCGTTGCCACTTTATGCATGTTTTCAGTTATTGGCTAAAGGTTGATCTATAGTTGGAAGTGATCGTCAATATCTGTCATTATAATATGTGCATTGCCATACAACTCTCCCCTCCCGCTACATAGGGGCGTTGCCACGCATATACGACTGACAGCAAGCAATTGACAGTTAAAATCACGCGACAGTTTCTTTTCAACTTGAAACTTGTGTGGCACGAAGAAAAACGTACAGGCGCGACAAAATCCACAAGAGTGAAAGCTCTGTAGGTACTATCCCCCGAACATACTATTGACTGACTAAGTGCGGAATTCAATATTCTGTCTATCTCTGGATTCTTTTACTAGAGATAGGAATTTGACATTACTTGTAAGGGGCTAATGTCAGAATTCTATCTCTAGTAAGCAAATCCAAAGACAGATAGGTTATTGGGAACGGCCGTAAAAGTTTGCAGCCTGCGGCGTTTCTAAAACTTCGGAAGCAAAAAAAATGTCCTGTACTAAAGAGATTAGCCATTTTGCCCCGAAGGAACAATAAATATAATCTTCTTTGTTGAATGTTATTGCGTAAAAACTTCGGTATTATTATGAGGAAATTCCGACTCATTTCCTTAGTCAAGTTTAATTAAAAGACTTGTGTTCAAGGACAAAGGGAAAATCCAGGGCTTCCTTGTAAATATGAGAAATGCGAAAATAATTGTTTTTGTTTGTCTGTAGCGGTAATATTAACATTCTACACTGAATTTGGTGTGACTTAGTAAGAATATAGTTTGAGTAATATTGAGAACTTTTGTCTTTATAAGGATAAGTTATTTGAAGTCACTTTTTAATTAGGAACAACAAAATAGTAATATGATCTGAATATTCACTACCAATATTATACCTTATCTTTTCGCTCGCTGAGGCCCCTTAAACTAGCTTCCGCCCGTGGTTTCACCTGCGTCCCGAAGGATTCTACTTACCACACATGGATAAAAAATAGCCTAAATGGATTCTGATCTGGATTTATTCCAATATTTATATGGAACTTATTAAAATTTAGTTATATTTTACCTACTACATACAGAAACATCTTCACACTTAAATATTAATACCAAGACCACGCCGCAAGAAAGTTGGTTATAAGCAAAAACGTCTTATTTTGCTAAGAAAATAAAATATGCAAATAAGTATCGACTATGTTTCGAAATGTAAGCAATTTCAAGTCTCTGTAGGACTATTTTTCGAGAAAAAGTAACTTTACTTAAGGCCCATTTACACGTTGCGATTTCATTGCCCGTTGCTTGCCATTATATTGCAGGAATATTTGACAGGCGACCATTTACTGCACGATTACGTTTACACAGTGCAAGTAGCATCTTGCTGCCATAAAATGGCAAGCAACGGGCAATGAAATCGCAATATGTAAAAGGGCCTTTACTTGCTTTTATTTTATTAAACAACTTAGCTTATTTAAGAAATAGATACTACAAAACGATCTAGATAGAATCTAGATATTACTTTCAAAGGGCGATAACCCTGCTTCTATTTACTTTTCATTTCGATATGAAATAAGTATTGTTTTAATGAAACAAAGCATAACAGTTTTCTCTGAACAAAATCTTGTCTTTGCAATTTCAAATAACAGTAAGAGCTTTCTTTAGTATCTATAGTAACATTGTAGAGGTAAAATTGATTGTAAATATTTAAATTTGTGAGTTTTTTTGTAAGGGGTAATCTCTGGAAGTAACGAACCAATATTTAAAATTGTTTCACTGGTAGAAAGCTACAGTATTCGTGAGTGTTATATTTTATCCGGGTACGGGCAGTATTACCCACGGGAGGCGAGTGAAACCGTGGTAAAACGGTTATTCTTAATTATAGTTCAAATTACAAGACTACAGCCCAAGTACATAGACATCTTAAACGTCAGTTTTCTTAAAACAATTGTTTACCATGAATTATCACGTTCAATTTTCAAGTAAACAGTTGTTTAACCTAAAACGAACGTTTATATTGTCAGTTAAAATGGGTATAAATATAACGTACCTGTAAGTATGACACAAAAACACACCAATAATATTATTATTATTAGCTAAATAATCGGTCTTAATACCGCCATTGACAAACCGCCTACCGCCCGTCATGCCTCCCACACTGACGGATCACTTTTATTATTAGATAATATACTTAACCACGGCTTTCCGGAATATCATAATACTCTTAAGTACGGGAAACTTATACTAATATTATTAAGCTGAAGAGTTTGTTTGTTTGCTTGAAAACGCTTATCTCCGGACTGGTCCGATTTGAAAAAATCTTTTTAGATAGCCCATTTATTGAGGAAGGCTACTTTTATCCGGGTGCAGGAAGTATGTAGTTCCCACCGTGAAGCCCATAGCGGTAACTAGTATATTTAAAGCTGAAGAGTTTTTTTGTATGTATACTTTCAGTGTTCGAAGGGCCATTTTTTGAGAATGACTAGTTTTTATTCAGTGAGCTCGTGGCTAAGTCAAAGCCGCGCGGATCGATCGATCATAAGGTAGAGCAATGCTTGACGCGGTCGGTCCGTTGATGGATAACCATCTTGTCATAACGAGTTCTTCCGTGTTTCGGAAGGCACGATAATCTGGTGGGTCCCGGCTGTCATTTGACCATCTTTGACAGTCGTTACGGGTAGTCAGAAGCCAGATAGTTTGACAACCAGTCTTACCAATGGGTATCGGGTTGCCCGGGTAGCTGGGTTGTGAAGGTCAGACAGGCAGTTGCTCCATGTAAAACACTGGTTCTCAGCTGCATCCGGTTAGACTGGAAGCCGACCCCAAAAATAGTTGGGAAAAGGCTAGGCAGATGAGTAGTTTTTATTCAGTTGCGCCTAGTAGATCCCGCGGGACATGAGTCTCCCTCTTGCAGAAGCCAGTAACTCTAAATAAATAATTCTTCAACAATATCTTCTTATATTTTTGTTCTTGACACTAAATATTCCACGAACTCAAACTTGGCCGTTTTCCCGTCTCAAAAGAGCTTGTAGCGAGTTGTAGAACAAGTTTGTCCCTCGGTACCAGTCGTACTAGAATGGTTAACAAAGTACCACTTGGAATAGACACTTGGTGTTAAAAATATGGTTATGATTATCGTTGTTCTGAAATGGTTACTAAATAATGTACCTATAACAAAATATTCATTAAGATTCATTAGCTAGGGAAAAGCTCTTTGTAAGTAGGTATAAAGGCATGATTCCACTGGTTTGTTACTTCTGAACAATCCACTCAAGAAATTGCGTGCGGACATTTCTAAAATTTCCACGAATTAGCAATCTTTGTGCGCGAACACGTACTAGCTGTGGATCATTCTCATCATCTGCCTAGCCTTTTCTCATGGAGCGACTGCCTGTCTGACCTCCACAACCCAGTTACCCGGGTAACCCGATACCCATTGGCAAGTGCTAGCTGTGGATAATTTTGTAAAAATCTCGCAACAAGACACAGATAATCAAACCCTTTTACAAAACAAGTATCAAATTGTTTTCAAAATATCAATTTGTTTCGCTCCAAAATATAATATTTCAACAAAATATCTTCCTACAGTCGGCTACTAAATTCGTTTACAATTTAGAAACATCTGCCTTCATAAATCTCTTTGAAGCTCAAATCTGACACTTATTAGCAAAATTGTTTACTTTTGAACGCACAGTTGTATATTTTATTCTAATTTTGGCATAGGTATGGCAATTATGTGCCATTCCGTTTTATGGAGCTTCAGTGCTGATGCTTCGTATATAAATATTTATTTTTGGAACTATTTTATGAGTGTTTTTGAAAAACATATACTCTAGGCAGATGATGGCACGATCTGTTTTGATATACGCGGTAAAAAATATATCGTTAGGGTTAAACTGGTGGGTCCCGGCTGTCATTTGAATATGTTTGCCTGTCGTCACGAGTAGTCAGAAGCCAGTAAGTTTTTCCACCCAGTCTTTCCAAGAAGTTTCGGGTTGCCCGGGTAACTGGGTTGTGGAGGTCAGATAGGCAGTTAATTGCTCCATGCGGCACACTGATTCTTAGTTGCATCTGTTTAGACTAGAAGCCGAATTCAATGAAGTTGGGAAAAGGCTAGGCAGATGATGATATCAAAAGCATATATTTAGATACTAGCTTCCGCCAGCGGTTTCACTAGCTTCCCGTGGGAACTACTCCGCGCACCCGGATAAAAAAGTAGCCTATAGCCTTCCTCTATAAATAGGCTATCTGACACTGAAAGAATTTTTCAAATCGGACCAGTAGTTCCTGAGATTAGCGCGTTCAAACAAACCAACAAACAAACTCTTCAGCTTTATAATATTAGTATAGATTTGAACACAAGCGACATTTATTGCATAATAGCAATATTTTGAAGCTTAAAACGTGTAATACACCTTATATATTGGGTATATAGAGGTATGTATATGCAAACCCGATCTGTACTCTGTATTTCCATTAGCAGTTACTAATAAACATGAATTATTCATACAGATATTCCCTCATACACTGTAATATTCCCCCGGCTTTCCTTGTACAGGTAACATAATCCCACTGGTAATATGACGGTAATCCTAATACCTAATATTATAAAATGCAAACATGGGTATGATCGTTTTTTTGTAGATCAGACTCGGGGATCTGAGTTTCTTTTTTTATTTTATCGTATAGATATAAAGAATTTATATAGTGAATTCATTAAGTACAGTTTATTGATAATTCTACGGATAGAAAATGAATTTGTGCTCGTTTTCTATCATCATCAGCTTTGTTTGGTGTTAATAACCATAGTATCCAGACCGACTATCGGCACCATGGTGATAAGGAGACAGCCAGCAGTCAGTTGCGCAGGATATATTATAGTGCACAAGCATTTGCGCAGACACAGGTGCACTCTCTATTCCTACATTTAAATTAAAAAAAAATATCTGCACTTTCCTCAGAATTATTAATTCGCAAACCAACAAAAGTTATTGCCAAATCAAATTATCATTTTAATATTTGAGCAATTATCTCCTATTTCCCACAATAGTATTTAATACTACAATAACATCAATAGATATACTTATATATAGGCAAGCAAATCCGTGTTGGTGACTTAAAGCTGGGCTTACACAGAAACTGTCATAAATACTCTGTAATATTCTCAATGTACGGCGCACGGCGAGTAAATGGGATTAAGGCAGGTTGCACATTGATGCAGTCAGCGGGAGGTATATGATTTTATTACCAGTATAAAATACTTATTATTATTTCGTTATACTTCGTTGTGTATCTATGACATACGGTTAGTAAAGTTTGAAAGTTATTTTTTTTACCAAAACCATTTATTTTTTCCAAAAATGAAATTTTCGTTAAATTCGTTGTCAAATCTTCTCAACATAATATTTTGTCCAGTGATTCACGAAGTATAGTTATTACGTAGAATCACATCTTGGTCTTAATATTTTTGTGAAAACATATTTTTTTTGTAGATGAAAAATCATCAGACTTTTCTGACTAAAGCCACCATGTTTCTTTTGTAGCTGCAGTGACCCTTTCAAAAAAATCCCTATGTGAAGACAGGTAATACGATGTTTCTCACGTCAGGATTTGCCGAATATCAGTGTAAAACAAAAGGTAGCAACAATGTACTAATCTAAGTATCCTAACTTATACTTATTACTACACTTAAGCTTTGCTTAATTATTTCTAATCCCCCAATATAAACGCAGCCTTAGTCTTAGTACAGTCGTGCACGAATTAAGCCATAACCAGTGTAGGCGAGATTGGCACGGCTTAAGGCTTTTCATTACGACTGTACCTAGCTCGATGTGAGGGTTCCTGTGTTGTTCTAATTTCTGTATTTAGTATTGAAAGGATTTGAGCTGGAAAGAGGTTTGTGAATAGGATAATATCCTTAGTACAATCTATACTAATATTATAAAGCTGAAGAGTTTGTTTGCTTGAACGCGCTAATCTCAGGAACTACTAGTCCGATTTGAATTTTTATCTGGATGCGCCGAGTAGTTCCCACGGGACGCGGGTAAAACCGCTGGCAGAATCTAGTTATTTATAATAGTTTATAATTGTTAGGGGCAGGTAAACTGATTAATAAAATTATTGGGGAGTTCGTTCCGCCATTTCTTCTGCTCAGCAAAAACACATAGGGAGTAGTACAGGGCTAGCGTTTTGGGGGCCGTCTTTTGTAAAAAAAGGCCTGTGTCATTGCTTATTTTCAACCTAAAATGACTTTTTATCTGTATCCGTTTTTTATATACCAGTCCGAGAAGCAGGAATTCAATCAAATTCAAAATAATCACTCAAATTATGTTAGTGTTGGTATTTACAAAATTTTTACAATTAGTTATTTGAAGCTAAGCAAAAATGGTAGTACACGAATGAAAAAGCAACAAAGTGAAATGACCCAAGCTACACCATAGACAAAAAAAAATATTCACCAAAAACAATGTTGCCATCGACAAAAAATATTACCAAAAATAAAATATTCACCAAAGACAATGTTGCCAGTTTATTATTTAAACGCGAAATAAGGTCGGGATGTGACCAAAAAGTTTCTGAATTAACTGCTGGAGAACAGAACGATATATTATTCAGAACCGAGGGTCTGACTTTGTCGTTAAAATAGTGAATGGACGTTGAAAGTTTGGAGAGGAAATACCGTCTTTAGTGAGCTCGCTTCGTTGGTAATGGTTGCGTTGTATTATTGATAATATAATATAATGTTAGACTTTGTCTTTTATTGAGTAACGTGTGCAGTTATGTGGGTCATTTAAGGAATTTTCGGTTCTTGAGAGAGGATAAGTTTTACTTGTAATTCATGGCTGGCAATTTAAAAACATTTTTATTTTTGGCAATAAAACATTTTAAACTTTGGTTAATAGCCGAATATTGACTGATGAAGATGGGTTACTTATTATGTAACAAAATAAGGCTTAGAGTAAGCTTAAGGTATAAGAAAATTGGGGTAGGGTATTGCTGTCAACATTTGAGATAGATAAATACCCGATAATAGCGTATTTAACCTAATAAAGCAGTTTCAAATAAGATATAAATAATTTACCAAAAAGAAAAGAAAAAAAAAACAGATTACGTCAACCCCGAATCTTTAGAATCTTCCCCAAAATCTTCAAACCTCAAATTGTCTAGCAAATATTTAATAAAAAAGTTTATGAACTCTAAAACTATCATACACTATTTACACTATCTTGGCCACAAAACTACTCCCCGAATTTCTAGCCCACATTTTCCAAATACGAAAAACCGGCCAAGTGCGAGTTGGACTCGCGCGCGAAGGGTTCCGTACCAAGCTGTAGTTCCACGCTTGAGTAACAGATGGCGTTGTATTCAAATTGCACTGTCTTTATAATTTATTGTATGGGGACCCCCTTTAATATATAACTTTTTTTAATTTTTAGTATTTGTTGTTATAGCGGCAACGAAAATACATCATTTGTGAAAATTTCAGCTTTCTAGCTATCACGGTTAATGAGATACAGCGTGGAGACAGACACAGACAACGAAGTCTTAGTAATAGGGTTCCGTTTAGGGATTGCAATCCGGTCCGGCGGATCCGGTAATCCGCGGATCCGGCGTGTTTCTAGACCTACGATCCGGCACCAACGCACCGGATCCGGTGCCGGATCCGGTTAAACTCTAAATCACGAAAAATACATTGAAAAAATACTAGTAAGTCAAATCCTCAAGAAAAAGAAGGTTATCGGAAAGTCAAAAGTAAAAGGAAACAGATTACATATGAAGAAATACTTAAAAATTAATTACTTCGTAAGAAATAGAGGGAGAAAAAGGAACAAAATAAAACTTTTCACATGGCTCTAGAAGTAGGTAGGTGTCTGCAGGTCAGTTGATTGTGTTTATTTTGCCACCGACTTCTAGAGCCATGTTAAAAGTTTTATTTGGTTCCTTTCAGTGTTTTGTGAAGTTGGTTTTTTTTTTTTTGTAAACAGATTTTAATTTTATGCTTTTCAGTTTTTGGGTCTAAAACTATAATATTTTAATACCCACTGTGGCAGTCGTAACCAATAATTAAGCCATAATCAACTCAATATCAAGTATTCAGTCGATGCTTGCCTGCAATGTTCATGAGTTGCTCTAGATTTTTCAGGGTCTCCATCATCAGATCCTGACCTGACGAATATGGGACCGGTCAGACTTTGACTAAAACCCACCGTGTCCCTTCTGGAGCCCTTTGTGTGCCAAAGCAGCGGTAACTCTTTCGAACAATCCCGCAGCCCCGACAGGCTCTGGCCCAAATGGGCCCTGCTGGGGTTTGTTGACCTATTTGAGGAACGCGTGGAACAACGCGCACCGCCAACACGGGTGTGTCTCCTCAGTATCTTCTCCTAGGAGACGGAAGAACGATGTGCCACCAGAAAACTCACCGCGCACAGACCCACGCCTACGGTGCCCGGGAGCGTCTCTCGACACCCGGCGACCGTGTTTACCACCAGGTCCATAGCGGTGGCTGGGATGAGCGGTGCGAATTCGCAGTCGCTCCGCCGCTTGCTTCTCTAGCATAAATGCTCCGCAGAAGGAGGCGACGGCATCCCATTCCCTCTCGCCCCTCACCATGGCTTGAACCATGGCTGGGCGCGAGAGTTTGCCGCCGCCAATTGCCGCCACGGGGACAGGCAGGTACCTCCCGAAGCAGCTGTGCCCGGTGAGGACCCGTCATGCCGCAAGTGAGGGCCAAGTACATATACCCTTCAGCATATTTGCTAATCCGGCCGGATCCGGTCGGATTCACGCCAATCCGGCCGGATCCGGCCGGATTGAAAATGATACCGGATTGCAATCCCTAGTTCCGTTTTTACCCTTTGGGTACGGAACCCTAAAAATCAACGACTTATATCACAAAGAAGAATGAGCCTTCACAACCCTTCACCATAATATTCCTGAACAAACTGGCACGGCTCATAAGATTCTCAATTGTTGAGAAAATCTTTGGCAAACTGCCCGCTAACGTATTAAGAAACATGCCTCCGACAAATGGTACTGACATTGCAGAAGTCAGCTTAAATTTTCTTAAAGTATGCTAGAGTTAATATTCTGCAAAAATAAATATAAAAAAAAACTGGCCAAGTGTTTTTTTTTTTTTTTGATTTTTTTTTTTTTTTTTTGGCCAAGTGCGAGTTGGACTCGCGCACGAAGGGTTCCGTACTATTATCTATGAAAAATGAACGTATCTACTACCTACAACTATCCAAAATACAAACATTTTTCGGGCAGCAAAAAGTAACTTTGTTTTTCATACAAATATATATGAATAACAAAGTTATTATTTGCGGTTTCACACGTTTATTGTATGGGGACCCCCTTTAAATTTTTTGTATTTGTTGTTATAGCAGCAACAGAAATGCATCATTTGTGAAAATTTCAGCTTTCTAGCTATCACGGTTAATGAGATACAGCGTGGAGACAGACAGACAGACCGACAACGAAATCTTAGTAATAGGGTCCCGTTTTACCCTTTGGGTACGGGACCCTAAAAAGACTGCTTATTATACAAAGTAAAATAAGTTATATTCTTCCAGAATATAAAATATATCGCCAAGTTTTCCTTTGAGACACATTACAAAACGTTACTAGCACTCGAGCAAAAATTCTGAAACTTTCCGCCATGAAATATTCGGAAACTTAATATTGTGTACAACGGTGTTTTATTCAGACTTGTTTTTTGAAGTTATTTGTTTATTTTTTCCTTGTTTTTAGGGTTCCGTAGCCGAATGGCAAAAAACGGAACCCTTATAGATTCGTCATGTCTGTCTGTCTGTCTNACGAAATCTTAGTAATAGGGTCCCGTTTTACCCTTTGGGTACGGGACCCTAAAAAGACTGCTTATTATACAAAGTAAAATAAGTTATATTCTTCCAGAATATAAAATATATCGCCAAGTTTTCCTTTGAGACACATTACAAAACGTTACTAGCACTCGAGCAAAAATTCTGAAACTTTCCGCCATGAAATATTCGGAAACTTAATATTGTGTACAACGGTGTTTTATTCAGACTTGTTTTTTGAAGTTATTTGTTTATTTTTTCCTTGTTTTTAGGGTTCCGTAGCCGAATGGCAAAAAACGGAACCCTTATAGATTCGTCAT
>NWSH02000571.1:111149-128929 GCA_002382865.2 Heliothis virescens
TTTTGTTGCCGAGAAATGTTCGTGTTTTGGCTAATTGTAGGCAGTAGGTACGTTTATTTTTTATAGATAATGGAACGGAACCCTTCGCGCGCGAGTCCGACTCGCACTTGGCCGGTTTTTTTGAAGTTTCTATCTCTAAGGAATATGGTCAATCAAAACTATGTTATGAAAGTTTTTTGAAATAATTAATATGGTGGACTTCCGTGCAATTTTATATATATACACTAGCTTCCGCCAGCGGTTTCACCTGCTTTCCCGGGGGAACCACTGCACACACCTGGATAAAAAGTACCCTATAGACTTTCTCGATAAATGGACTATCTAACACTGAACGATTTTTTCAAATCGGACCAGTAGTTCCTGAGATTAGCGCGTTCAAAAAAACAAACCCTTCAGCTTTATAATATTAGTATAGATTACAGAACCTAGTTATGCTATCTAGCGTTTCCACTAAACAGTCGAGGCAACACAAATTCTATGTCACTGTATACCTAATACCGCCCATACTTTAAATACTTAAGTTATTCATATTTCAACATTCACGTTGATAGACCACATTTTTCTATAGGGTGTTATGGTATAACAGTGGAGCAGGATTGTNATTAGTATAGATTAATTTTAACTAGCAATTTAGCAGAAAGTAACTAGATAGGTACGTAAGTTCCTTAAAGTTTACTAGCTTCGTCCTGTAGTTTCGCCAGCGTTACGAGAGAACTTCCTGCCATGGAGTAAAAACTATTTTATGTTCAAATATGGATTTTCAATCTATATCAATAAGCATCAGTGCGTTTCCTTCAGCTGCTAAAGAGTAATTGAAGAACAAGCACCCAAATATCCAAATACCCTAATTTTGCGGTTTATAATATTAGTAGAATTAAAAACATTATAATAAAATACCTTTTCCGATATGTTCGCACGACACATGTGAGCTTTTCAAATTAAATTATCATACGATGGTTAATAATATAACAGTGCTAAGCTATTTCCCCAGTGGGGTGAAATGCAACCATGTGTGAAGCTATGCGCCGATGACTTTCGTTGCTCCATTGATTTGCATAAACCAACTAGATCGTGGCAAATAGTTATGTAAACTATGTAATACTATTATAGGCTTTTGTGTAAATAAATAGCCACAATAAACTGAAAAACTCTATTTATTTTTATGTGTTTTTTTCCTATCTTTACCAGGTATGTATACTACCATTTTGTTTGTTTGTTCACCAAAGAATGAAGTACTGGGCCGATTTGAAAAAAAAAACACTGTTGGGAAGTTTAACTATCCCCGGTTAATATAGGCTATATTATGTCCAGGTTTTAGAGGTAGTTCCCATGTGAGACGGGCAAAATCGTGGTATAGAGCTGTATATTATAGAGTGATTCTTGAGAAAGGGATGCGTATATAAGCATTCACCAGGTATAGCCGGGACAGGCTGCAAATTCTTTCAAAGCTGAAAAGGAAAAATATTACCTAAGACCTATCCAAACGGCTGGTTGACACTTCGCGTGACCAAAAGGCTGGCTACTACCTTGGACAAAGAATAAGCATTGCCATCTAGCGTGGCAATGCTGCACGCCTTTTGGGCACGCTCCGGGTCGACAGCGACGGGGAGGAGTTCTTTGACGCCTTTTAGTTTTAATTTTTAGTTTAAGTTTTTTTTATTAGAATGTTGTAAATATATGTAAATAAATAACATATATACCTAAGTAAATATTAAAATACCTGCATACACGGTCTATTCATAGTCGACTAAAAGATAAACTTTAGTATTTCCTAAACTTCAAGAATGTTACCAAATACCGCAACCCTTAACCGACCAAACAAAGGATAAGTTCCCAATAAGAGTGTAATATAAGCCGATCCTTTGAAGTGGGCCGACGGGATTACAATGAGCTGCCGATATTACCGCACTTGAACTTCTACTTGAGTTGAGGATAACTTTGTGAACAGTGTTATTATTTTTATATTTGTGTTTTTTTTTTGTATTTGTAGTTTATAGAAAGTGTTTTGATATTTGATACTAAAGAATTTATTGATAAAGCAGTAAATGCACATATTTAAATTTGATAATCATACAAGGAATGATTGCAAGTTTTATGTTGTTTAAAATATGACTGAACAAATTTTTATGAAAATTGAAACCCATAGAGATTAGTAGAGCCTGAGAATGGACATAGGCCGCTTTTCATCCGGGTGCAGGAACAAGTTCCCTCACGCGGGTGACATCGCAAGGACGAGCTAATTCATGAAAAGGACAATTATTTACCTAGATCAAACTAAATTTATTAGTTTTCTCACAGCTGTTAAAACTCGATAAAAAATGAGATTATTCATATTTCAATATCCTTTGTTCATTTCATATGTAAATACAACTCACCGCTACATTTCCGAAGAATTTTAAATTCAACTCGTTCGGATCATGAAAATTTATAATGAAATCGGAACAGACGTATTTCAGCCGGTTTTCAGAGGCCGTTGGTTATGCATACCCTTATTACGGCTGAAAAATCTTTCGATATTATTCAGCGCGTTTTTTCATAAATTTTTAAGTGGGTGAATGGTTGTCTGTTTTTTGTTTTACGTTGGTTCTTGAATATCAAAGAAATTGTAATGCTTTGAAACTGAGAGAGTGTAGTGAGGGTTATATATAACTTGCTTCGTCCCGTGGTTTCGCCTGCTTCGCGCACTTGGACACAAAGTAGCCTATAAACTTCATTTATTAACACATTTTTCAGCTTCAAAAAGTCCTTTATTCAAAGTAGGCTGAAAATCAACACCTTCTGAAGGTCAATTTTAGCAAAAGACAGTCCATAAAACACCCGCCCTTCACCACTTCTTATGTGTTTTTGCTGGGAAGAAGAAATGGAACTCCCCAGCAAGACCATATAGATTAATAATCTAGGTATTGATCGATGAGTCTCCATCTATTCAATTACTATTAGCTCAGCAATTACATTAGAAATTCGCATGCACCAAACAAATTACTTCACTCGCAAACTAAACTGCAAACCATTTCGTTCTCAATGCGCAGAATTATTTGATTTAAGGCTGTTAGTCTGTAACTCCACTAATGCAGCGTTTTGTGGCCGACTATGAGGCTCGCGAGCTCATTACTGAAATAGCCACTCCGACTTGTCTATAAGAGTTGGCACACATTAAGCGTTTTGAAGCGGTATAAATTGTGCGCGTTTTTTCTATATATGGTGTGTTTGAGCAATACGTAATGGTTAATTTTGTTAAGTAGTGGCCGCATTTTTTTAGATAATAGGTAGATAGGTATTATCCCTGTTCCTTTTCATGAATTTTGTGTCGCATTAAAAGTGAAAAGCGGGTGCTTTGGAAATATAATTTATCTTCAAAAAAAGTACAGAAAATTGGCCTGCTTGAAATAAACACTTCATTCTTAAACCATCTAAGTAACTATCAGATTTAGAAGTATTAAAAACACATGACTAGTAACTTTACGGTAGTCAAAATATATGAAGAAAACACTCGTATACCTACGCGCATACCGCCCGTGAGCGCTCCAAATGCGCGAGACATCAATGTCAAAACTTCAGAGCAGCTTTATTTAACGGGTACTATACAAAACGCGTAATGTGTGCCCGACCTTATTCTCCCTACTAACTAAATTGTATGTAACGTATATTTTGCTACGTAGCCATTGTCTCGCATGTTCGGCCGGTAATTGGACCATTGTGTTTTGACGCCGCAATGTAAAAAACAAAGTTATTTTTTGTTGTTGAGTAAAGTTTGTGTTTTGGCTGATTGTAGGTAATAAGTACGTTTATTTTTCATAAATAATGGAACGGAACCCTTCGTGAGCGAGTCCGACTCGCACTTGGCCGGTTTTTTTGATAATGCTGTGGTTATTTACTAAGGTTTTAGTCGAAGGCTGATATCAGGATATATTATTAAAGAAACAGACTAGTATTTCTGCATTCTGAAAGAGCTACTTTAGGCTAGCTGGTTCCATAAGCACTATTATGTAGTATTTGGTTTCACAGTTATCATGTAAATATGCCTGCCAAATTTCTTCAATAGATTTTCCACTTTATCACAATAATGGAAGGTTAATGTTTGATTGGTAAAATTTGACAGATTACAACAAATTTTTCAGATAGGTTGTAAAATACTGTTAGTGTTTTAAAAAAAATCATTAGTTATCAACGAAAGAAAACAGGAGTCACTGATGTGGACCAAAAGGCGGCAACGTTAAAATGGAACTGGGTCGGACACGTCAGCCGAATGCACCCAGAAAGATGGGCCACTATTGTCGCCCAGTGGATACCACATGATGGAAACCGCGGACGAGGGAGGCCTCGGAAGAGATGGCGTGACGACCTAGACGCCTATCAGCGGGACTGGTGGACTCGGTCGAAAGATCGAGAAGTGTGGCAAGATGGGGAGGCCTTTGCCCAGCAGTGGGACAGAATAGGCTAGGAAAAAAAAAACAACGAAAGAGTAGTCTGTGTTTGTTCAAAGAATTAAAACATAAGATTTTTTCTTATCGAACCAGTATTCCCCGATATCAGCGCGGAGCAAACAATTAAACAAACCAGTTCTTCACCTTTTAAATAGGAAATTTTCCGACAACTAAGTATAAACAGGAAAACGTTACACAAATCACAAATTCTCACAAGTAACACCATCTACCTATAGAAAATTTTCCGTCACACGTTTTCACTCTTTTGTCGGAAATAGAATCGTTATAATGTGCTTCTCAACTTATCTTATTATAAAGTTTTTCTCCAATGGTATGGTCCAATAAGCATATTTTATTGGTAAGCGATTTAACTCAGAATATTTTTAAGCTGTTGACTTAAAGGTTTTTTCATATACAAAAATTGTTTTAGGTATGAGGAAAGACGGATATATGATATTATGCATTTGGCTGGAAAGAATGTCACTTGTAAGATGACGTTAGACAGAAGTATGGAAGAAGAAGACAGCATGTCTTCGTCATCTTCTGACCACAAATAAAAATTGGAAAAAGGGGATCACTATTCGATTTTTTACTGCCCCACAGCTGGACACAGGCCTTTTCTCATATCGAGAAGGAATGAGCGTTAAACACCACGCTTGCTCATAGCGGACTGGCGATTTCAGACTCTTAAATCCAGGTTTCCTCAAGATGTTTTCCTTCAATTTTACTCAGCCATTGGTAATTTTAAGGCCGTTCCCAATAACCTATCTTCCTGTTTAGTTGCTTACAAGAGATAGAATTTTGACATCGATAAATGTCAAAAACCTATCTCTAGTAACTAAAGCGACAGATAGATAGTTTATTGAATTCCGCAGTTAGAAAGTAGGAAAGGCTATTAATGATTATGAATATTTTGATTTAGATATTTGAGGTCATTTCTTTACAAAATTGATGAAATAAATCTTGAAGCTATTTTCGTCTCTTGAATAATTACTATTTGATTGATTGCCTTTTGTTTTTGAAACAACGTTTTGTTTTGTTTCGAAGAATAAATGAAAGCTCAGTAATTGATACTATATAGCTCGTTGAGTTAAATACGCTGAAATACCTTTGTTTGTTTGTTCGTTTGTTTTGATGTAATACAATGAGTTGTAATAAGGATGTTGTTATTGTAAAGATTGCAATACCTGATATAAAATTGTTGTTTTTGAGATATTTTTGGAGGTTGTTTTTTCTTTGTTTCCACTGTACTTACACTGTGTTATACTAACATAATTTTAAGGTTTACTGTTACTAACACATTTTGGGCCTAGTTGCCATCAATAAACAAGTTTATTATTATTATAATAATAACTTACCCAATATATGTAGCGTTATGTGTAACAGTAAAAATATGTCAATTGAGATAAAATACGATACCTACGGAAATAGTGAGATCCCGGGAAAAGCTAAAGGCTCATTTTTAATCAGCTGTACAAATTAAAACCGCTTCTTAACCATAAAAAAACTTTCCTGACCACTTAAGATAAATGTCTACAAAAGTATAACAGTTACACAGGTTAAAGATAAAGTTCTAGACTTTTATCTCTATCTTCTATCTGGTAACTATATAACTGACCATAAAATAAAATGGCATATTAATTATCTCAACACTTTACTTAGATAATGAGAAGAGCTCGTGGCTAAGTCAAAGCCGCGCGGATCGATCGATCATAAAGTTAAGTAACGCTTGGCGCGGTCAGTCCGTGGATGGATGACCATCTTGTCATAACGAGTTCTTCCGTGTTTCGGAAGGCACGATAAACTAGTGGGTCCCGGCTGTTATTTGAACATCTTCAGTCGTTACGGGTAGTCAGAAGCAGAAAAGTCTGACAACCAGTCTTACAAAGGGTGCCAGGTTGCCGCAGGGTTGTGGAGGTCAAACAAGCAGCCGCTCCATGTAAAACACTGGTTCTCAGTTGCATCCGGTTAGACTGGAAGCCGACCCCAACGTAGTTGGGAAAAGGCTAGGCAGATGATGACTTTACTTAGATAATAATAAGTATCAAAATCAACTAAAACCGGTAATATTTAAGCACTATAAACCAGGTACCTATCAGGCCCAGTTACTCTTGAACATAAACTCCGAAGCTATATTTAGCTGCTCATTACATCTCCAAGTTACGTGGAGTGAGGTGAGGGGGGGTATTCAGAAGTTTGTGCCCAAGTATTGTGACGTAAGAGATTAGTTTCAGAGATAATGTTCTGGGTAGGGTTGCCATCATTTGTTGGAATGTTGGACGTTTATTTTAACACTAGCTTCCGCCAGCGGTTTCACCCGCGTCCCGTGGGAACTACTCGGCGCACCCAGATAAAAAGTTCAAACAAACAAACTCTTCAGCTTTATAATATTATATTATATATTCTAGCTATCACGGTTTATGAAATACAGCCTGGAGACAGACAGACAGACAACGAAGTCTTAGTAATAGGCTCCCGTTTTACCCTTTTGGGTACGGAACCCCAAAAAGGGGATCATCATCAGATTTTTTAGTGCCCCACAGCTGAACACAGGCCTTTTCTCATATCGAGAAGGAATGAGCGTTAAACACCACGCTTGCTCATAGCGGATTGGCGATTTCAGACTCTAAAATAAAGGTTTCCTCAAGATGTTGTCCTTCACTTTTACTCAGCCATTGTGATTTTAAGGCCGTTCCCAATAACCTATCTTCCTGTTTAGTTGCTTACAAGAGATAGAATTTTGACATCAAGAAATATCAAATACCTATCTCTAGTAACTAAATCGACAGATAGATAGCTTATTGAATTCCGCAGTTAGAAAGTAAGATAGGCTATTGATGATGATGAATATTTTGATTTAAGTATTGGTCATTTCTTTACAAAATTAATTGATGAAACAAATCTTGAAGTTATTTTCGTCTCTTGAATAATTACTATTTGATTGATTGCCTTTTGTTTTCGAAACAATGTTTTGTTTTGTTTCGAAGAATAAATGAAAGCTCAGTAATTGATACTTCATAGCTCGTTGATGTAAATAGGCTGAAATACCTTTGTTTGTTTGTTTGTTTTGATGTAATTACACAATGAGTGGTCATGAGGATGTTGTTAATGTCAAAGAGATTTTTTCAAAATATTTTTGTAGTTTTTTTTTAGTAACTACCATTGATTATCCAAATGTGTGTTAGTTTGTTATATAGACAAAAAGCATAAGGTTGAGTAGACCTATAACGATAGAACTATGACAAGAACTGCCCCCCATTGGATAAATCGATGCTTTCACAACTAAAATTGGGTCCGTCATTGTATTACTTAAATGGTGCAACTCGTCCGTCGTAAGTGTAGTAAAACTGATAGACTGATTGAGACAAAATATGGAGCGACTGCCTGTCTAACCTCCACAACCCAGTTACCCGGACAACCTGGCACCCCTCGGTAAGACTGAGATGAGATGGGATCCCGAGTAAAGCTGTAAGCTGCTATTTAATCCAAACCTTAAAATGCCACGCAAAACCTTTTGTTACCAAAAAAAGGGGTCCTAACCACCTAAGACAAATAAATGTTATATCAATTATCTCAAGAACTCTACTTAGATAGATAATAAGTATCAAAATCTACTAAAACCGATTATATTTTAACTCTTTAAGCCAGGTACAGGCAACAACAGGTCAACTTATCCAAATCTGTAAATTTTTACCAATTAACCTTCCACTATTGCGATAAGGAAAACTGTCTAGAAAAGTATAAATGTAATATTAATTAACTTAGAACTTTATCTAGATAATGATAAGTATCCAATCAACTAAAACCGGTAATATTGAAGCACTATAAACCAGGTACCTATCAGGCCCAGTTACTCTTGAACATAAACTCCGAAGCTATATTTAGCTGCTCATTACATCTCCAAGTTACGTGGAGTGAGGTGAGGGGGGGTATTCAGAAGTTTGTGCCCAAGTATTGTGACGTAAGAGATTAGTTTCAGAGATAATGTTCTGGGTAGGGTTGCCATCATTTATTGAAATGATGGACGTTTGTTTTAACATTAATTATACAGGATATTTAGTGTCAGTTTCGGAGGTTCCAGATAAAGTTCTAGTTAACTATCTGACAGATAACGAATAATGCCATAGATTTTTTTTGCATGCAATGCAAATATTGAAAAAAGATTCATCATGTGATCAAGTATTTTTTTGGCAGAAGTAATTAACGCATTCAGGATAAATTCTATTTTTAAAAAGAGTAACCATGGAGTTTCTTGCCCGTTCTATGATTTGATTTTGACTTAAATATGATGATTTTGAATGTCTTTCTTCTCATAAACCAAACTTAGCACTTTTAACCGACTTAAAAAAAAGAAGTTCTCAGACCTGTATCCATATTTGTGCGCAATTATCTCACGTTTGTTGTTTCGTTAATTCTTTCCGAACAGCCCACCAACCAGGACAAGTCTCATGAAACTCCGTCGTACGGTGACTGTACTTTTGACATGAGCGTATTGTACTCAAGTACACGTACTCGTATTTTTACAAAGAGAAAAGTAATGTCTTGATCTTTGTATATTTCACGGATGACACCGCGAGAAATAGCTAGTTATTATATCATCTGCCTAGCCTTTTCCCAACTATGGGGTCGGCTTCCAGTCTAACCAGATGCAGCTGAGTACCAGTGTTTTACATGGAGCAACTGCCTGTCTGACCTCCTGAGTTACCCGGGCAACCCGATAACCATGTACGTCATGGTATGACTGGTTGTCAGACTTTCTGCCTTCTGAAAATTGCCAAAGATGTTCAGACATGACAGCCGAGACCCACCAGTTTATCGTGCCTTCTGAAACACGGAAGAACTCGTTATGACAAGATTGTCACCCATCCATGGACAGACAGCGCCAAGCGTTGATTAACCTTATGATCGATCGATTGACGCGGCTTTGACTAATTGCGGAATTCAATATTCTGTCTATCTTTGGATTTGCTTACTAGAGATAGCAATTTGACATTACTTGTATGGAGCTAATGTCAATATTCTATTTCTAGTAAGCAAATCCAGAGATAGATAGGTTATTGGGAACGGCTGTTAGCCCCGAGTTCGAGCACTGACCCGATACTCTAGTTAGTTATTGTAAGCACATTATTTACGTTATAAAAAACATTGTTGGAATTGAAAGCTAATGTTATTTTGTTTGTTAACGAGCAGTTTGTTTATTGTGTTTTTGTTAATTAAGTTAAATGTCCATAATTAATGTGGTTAGTTAATTGTTTTGTATTTATTTTGGTTAATTAGCGCACTAATATGATTTATTTAGGATGAAAAAGGTAAAGCACAGAAGGAAAAACGAGGTTTTCAGTTTTACGCGGGTGAAGCCGGCAGAAGCTAGTCCTACTTCTATATCTATCTACATTATACTTATTACTAGCTTCCGCCAGCGGTTTCACCCGCTTTCCCGTGGAAACTACCGCGCGCACCCGGATAAAAAGTAGCCTATTGCCTTCCACGATAAATGGGCTACCGAACACTGAAATATTTTTTCAAATCGGACTAGTAGTTCCTGAGATTAGCGCGTTCAAACAAACAAACAAACTCTTCAGCTTTATAATATTAGTATAGATAAAACAAAGTCCCCCGCCGCGTCTGTCTGTCAGTCTGTTCGCGATTTACTTGAAAAGTACTGAACGGATTTTCATTCGGTTTTCAATAATAGATAGAACAATTCTTGAGGAAGGTTTTAGTGTATAGTAAGTTTATGTTTTGTACAAACCAACACCGATCGGGAGCTTTCCAGGAAGCGAAGCGAGAGCGGGCTGCTAGTAATATTATAAATGTGAAAGTTTGTGAGGATGGATGTATGTGTATGTTTGTTATCCTTTCACGAAAAAACTACTAGACGGATTTGGATGAAACTTGGCAGTAATATAGCTTATATATCAAAATAACATATAGGCTACTTTTCATATAGGTACGGGTAGTATTTCCCTCGGGAAGAGGGTGAAACCGCTGGCAGAAGCTAGTAATTAATAAATCTTAGGCGATAGTAGGTACAGACAACAGCAGGTCAACGTACACGAATCTGTCAAATTTTACCAGTCAAACATTAACCTACCTCCATTGTGATAAGGTTGAAAATCGATTGCAGAATTTGACAGATTGTGGTAACTTGATGTGCTGTCGTCCGTACAATGATACTCAATTTGCAACACTATTTGGTTTCACTAATTGGATCCGATCTATCCTGCGCGCTGATTGGTCAATTAGTGTTATGTGGTCGCACAACTTGTACCTTGCTATCACGCTTTGTGATGTTCAAGATAATTCAAGTATAGTCACAATTGGACAAACCAGATATATGAAGGTAAGAATATGTTTGTCTGAGTGTTCTTGAAATAAGATTATTATGTAACTATATATAGGGAAATATACGATATCGGCCTCGTAAAAGTCTCGTAAATTTTTAGTTTAGATATATTGACAGTTTAACTGAAAACTGTCTGTTTGTCTGTCATTCTTTCACGCTAAAACCATTAAACCTATTCAAATGAAAATTGGTACATAGTCTAGTCTAGGACCTGTAAAAAAACTAGAAAAATGCTCCTAAAATAAAAACTAACGGGCCTACCTGAATATTTTTTTTAAGGGACCAATTCGAAGCTTTTCCGCATCAAACAAAAAAAGAATTTCGTAAATCGGTTCAGAAACTTCAGAGAAATCGGTGTACATACATAAAAAAATATACCGGCCGAATCGAAAACCTCCTCCTTTTTGTTGGAGTCTTACTTTCTATCCGGATGCTCGAAGTAGTTGGAAGGATCACTTCAAAATTATCTATGAATGCTCTTGATGTTTTTTTTAATAATCAAAATATTAATTTAGACAGGTTAAAATACCTCATTAATATGTCCATTTCCACAATGTAAATAAGCGTCGGCACAAAATTAACATTTGCTCTCGGTCTCGTGACTTTCCGCAATTAGCAGCCCTTATTTACAAGTTAATTACGACTCTATCTTGTTGGAGATAAGGTATACATTTGCTTAACAAGCCATTTGCTGGTCAGTGTGGAAAATACGTGGAATATTTGTACGTAAAAATATATTGGAGCTCAAAGATTTATGTTATGTTTGTTATTTGTTTTTAACCTATGAAAAAAAGAGGGGTATTATAAGTTTCACTACTATGTATATGTATTTGTCTGTCTGTGGCATCTTAAGCATTTAAACTAATGTAAACCGATTTGGATGCGGATTTTTTTTTAATCTGAATATTTACTTACCAAAAATTAATTACTGCTAAATTGAATCAAATGATTTCATATTCAAAATTGAAATAAACACTACCGAGAATGAGCGAGGCACAATTAGCTAACTTCAGAGGGGCAAAGTTATTTGACGAGTATTTTAAGAAAAATGTATGAATATAGACATATTATACACTTTTTATTTTAAAGTGAACACCAAAAATACTATGAAAAATGGTAATTATAATATTAATTTCCTTATTTAAAACCGCACTAATGTAAAAAAATATAATAAATATTTACCTACCGGTACGACTTCTTCACAATACAAATCACCTGCCTAGGCTTTTCTCTTCCCCAAATAAATATTAACCCACAATATTCCTTACTGAATTTCGTTCAAAGGCACTTTTCGGGATCTCCCGTCTATAAGAATCAGTATATCGAGTTACAAAGAATCGTAAGAAATGACGCTGACGGAGATTACAGGCCTCACTCGACTTCAGACTAGTTCGAATTTCGGGAAAATATTACCTTGTTAGACAGATTGGTAGGTATTGTTGGCGATTTATTTTCACTGTGTTTCTTAAGGAAAACGAAATAATATTTACTTACATATTATTTTGTTTATTATAAAATACTCGTAGTTTGTCATGGATATCCCCACTCTCTCCTAGGGAAGTTCTTTGTGTGTCTTTAGGGAATTTCGATTTTGTATGTAGGTAATTATTGCCGAGTTTCACGTTTTTGTAGGAAAAGTGTACTGAAGAAGTTAAATCAGCCTTAGAGTAAGCTTGCCGTTCATAATACAATCGTTCTTGTATGAGAAAAGACTGTGAACTTCTAGTGGTGCAATAGCAAAAAAAGTGATGATGATGAAGTGTTTATTTTCTACAATAATGACGTAAGAGTCCCTTAAACATATACCTCTTGAACCTTTACACAACCACCATTTTACTGACCTCAAAATCCACATCGAAACATCGAAAAAAATAATGGGGTAAAATCACCAAACTTCGTCCCAGACAACATGACGCCATAGGAAATAAAAGGGGGTATTGCCGTTATGTTGGCAACATTTCAACTTCCTATGTCGTTATTTTGTTTGTTTGGTGCCACTGTGACACAGATTTCTGGGCAAAATCATTTTTGGGGTGTATTTTCATGTTTTTTGTGCGGCTAAAAGGGTATCTATGGATATAAATAATTAATGTTATGGGTCATTTTCTGATATGACAACGACTTTTTTAGAAAAGAGTGTTGTTATGGAGTTTCATGCCGGTTCTTCTTCAGAAGGCCACCATAGTACCGTTAATCTAGCTTTTAACCTTTCATAAGGACCTGTAATAGGAATTCAAATAAAAAATATAGCATAAATTTTTTTGCAGTCGGCGAAAAAATATTGTTTTTGTTTGTTCAACCTTTTCCAAAAACGTGGGAAAGGTTCAACAAACACTTTTTCACACTTTTTCTTCGAGGTCTACGTGAAATTTTTGTAAAAAAAATTCTTCATCAATATTTTTACTCGCAAGAATTCCACAGTCATTCTTGGATCAAAAAGACTTAAAAAGTCCGTAACCATACTTCGAGAACATTCTATACAAGTTATAGTATTCATAAATAGCAACGTTATTACAGAAGTCATGTTTGTCAATTCAAAAGGAAATAGTGTATGTAATAACATGAATTTAAGAGCTAACATATTCGAATATTCGAATGGAATAGTGCAATTTACTCCGGGAATCGATTCGCGAGCGTGCAAATGTAGTTTCAAATCGATTCTATCGCAATAACGATACTATCTTTAATCGATTGTGATGCTATCATTTTAAGTGCGAGTGTAAAGGAATGTTACTTGTGAGGTCACGTCAGACAGAGAAGTAGGGACGACGAAGATATGCTGCACCGACCATAATATTGAAAGAAGTTTAGTTGTCACAAAATTATGTTAGACTAGCTTCTGCCAGCGGCTTCGCCCGCTTCCCGAGGGAACTATTTCCCGTACCCGGATAAAAAGCCTATGTTGTTCCTGAGGGTCTATTCTATCTCTGTACCAAATTTCATCAAAATCGGCTCACTGGTTTAGGTGTAAAAGCGTAACTGACAGACAGAGTTGATTTCGCATTTACAATATTAGTAGGGATAGTTATACTAATAAGTAACTACTTAAAAAATTAACTGTTACCATTTTGAAAAGTCCCAAAACCGTCAAGTTTTAATAAAGATAGATAAAATTTTGTAGTGTTACAATCAATTTGAAGTTAGTTAAGAAATAATCTTTGACAAAACATCTAACTTATAACAATATCCTGTTAGTTACACTACTTATATCTCAAAAACGGCCGAACCGATTTGACTGAAAATTAGGGGTGAACTAGACCCTGGGAAAGAACATGAGACGTTTTGCTCCATTTGGGTTCAGGATGACGTTCTTTCGAGGACGCTAGCTATTCATAATCATGAGATACGGAACCAATACTTGTAGCACTTAGTCATACTTAAAGACTTTTACGACATTTCTGCCACAAAAATATCTTGTTTTTTGCTTTCCCAAATCCGCCTAAAATGTCGTTCAAGAATATTTATCTACTGTATGTTTGTTTATAAGTATTATATATATGCAGTGTACCAACAGCCTAAATTCTAAAGGATGTCGGGATTCATTTATTATGTATTTTGTGAGTAAATGCAGCCTCACACTTTGTGAGGAAAGAAAGGAAAAAGCTTGTCAGAGGGTTTTATTCATGTTTCCTTGTACCTAAATATATTATGCTGAATGAATAATGAATGTAAATAGAAAATATAAAAAAATCTTACGAATAAATAATTTTAATTAATAAATCTACGAGTCTAAGTACTTAATATTATTAAGTTGAAGAGTTTGTTTGTTTGAATGCGTAAATCTCAGAAAATACTGGAGCGATTTCAAAAAAATATTTGAGCGTTAGTTAGCCCATTTATCGAGAAAGGCTATAGGTTACTTTTTATCCAGGTGCATAGAGTAGTTCTCACGGGATGCGGGTAAACCGGCTGTTTGATTTACTCAACTTCTAAAGCCTGCTTCTCGCGCAGTCGCGGGTATAGGCTAATCAAAATAATTTCTCTAAGTTCAGACGAAGACAGGTCAATCTGCCAAATATTACCAATCGAACATTAACCTTCCACTATTGTGATAAGGTTGAAAATCTATTGCAGAATTTTGACAGATTGAGGTAGGTCCTTGTGTTGGCATCTGTACAGTCGTCAGCAAGTCAGTGTACCTACACAAATATGTCAAACTGCGATCGATTTTCAACCTTATCACAATAGTGGAAGGTTAATGTTCCATTAGTAAAAATTGACAGATATGACAGATTTTGGGTACACTGACTTGCTGTCGACTGTACCAGGGCTACAGAAGTAAATAGTAGGTAACTTTTTCATTACATTGAGTACTCATCACATAGAGAGAGCCAAATGATATTAGCTAACCCACACATGTAGACGGAACATTGTAAAAGTAACAGTTTTTTTAGGGTTCTGTACCCAAAGTATAAAACGGGACCTCTATTACTAAGACTTCGCTGTCTGTCTGTCACCAGTCTGCATGTCATGAATCGTTATAGTAAAACAGTTGTTTTTTTTTTACAAGTAATGATGTATTATATCTCTTGACACTATGACAATAAATAATGAAAAAAATAAAAATTATAACCATACAGTATCAAAAAATGGCATGGTATGGGCATGTGAGGATCATGTTGTGAGGAAGGTTTTGAGTATGAATGTAGATGGATATTGCGGAAGGGGACGACCAAAGAAACGATGGATGGATTGTGTGAAAGTCGATATGGCTAGGAAGACTTGTGAGATGACGGCAAATAGAAGAGAATGGAAGAAGAAAACATGCTGCGCCGACCCCAAATAGATTGGGATAAGGGCAGGGAGATATATATATAGTATCAAAAAATATGTTTTTATTTTTGCTAATGGTACAGAACCCCACGAGCACGAAATGTATTTCTGTTGCCGTTATAACAACAAATACTTAAAAAAATATTGTAATACAAGTATTTTAGGAGGCTATTTTATTGCTTATTTTATAAATAAGTAATAACACGGAACCTTTCATGCGCGAATCCTACTCTCACTTAGCAACTTTTTTTAATACTACTGTATGAAACCCAGTCCGTAATAGGATTGAATTTTATTTCTAGTTTCAGTAGAATATTTTTAAGGTACATGTTGTACTTTGTTTGATTAAAAATGTATTTCTGTAACATAAGTTCGGTTTTATATGTATCAGTGTGTGCAGATACTGTGTGGAGGTAAATAAAAGAAAAAACAGGCGAAGTGCGAGTTGGACTCGCGCATGAAAGGTTCTACAATTACTTATCTATAAAACAAGAAAAATATTCACTTCTGTTGCTTGGAAGCCTCTTAAAATACTTATTTTATTCTAGTTTTCAGTATTTGTTGTTACAGCTGCAACAGATCATCAGTGTGATTTTAACTGTCTAACTATCTAAGTCTGAAATCATCATCGCATTGAGCAAGCGTCGTGATTGACGCTCAATCCTTCTCCGAGTGAGAGGAGGCCGCAGCCCAGCACCCTAATAGGATCCCTTTTTTACCCTTTAAGAAAGAACTCTAAAAATCATGTGGAATGTAAGCATTTTCAACTAAAACACTCCTTTGCTTTAATAATTAGTATTTACATTTGTAATAATTTTATTTGCCTTATACATTATTCTAACGTGTTGTGTTCTATTTCAGGTAATATGTTCACCCCCCTTTGAAAATCATCGAATCATAACTGTATCAGGTAAGATTCAGTTTTGGTAACTGATTTCTATCTACATATAAACTCAATATACACAGGATTCTACTGAAGAGCTCGTGGCTAAGTCAAAGCCGCGCGGATCGATCGATCATAAGGTTAAGCAACGCTTGGCGCGGTCGGTCCGTGATGCGGGTAACCCTCTTGTCATAACGAGTTCTTCCGTGTTTTTCGGAAGGCACGATAAATTGTGGGTCCCGGCTGTCATTTGACCATCTATGGCAGTTCGTTACGGTATCAGAAGCCAGAAAGTCTGACAACCAGTCTTACCAAGGGGTGCCAGGTTGCCTGGGTAACTGGTTGTGGAGGTCAGAACAGCAGTCGCTCCATGTAAAACACTGGTTCTCAGCTGCATCCAGTTAGACTGGAAGCCGACCCCAACGTAGTTGGGAAAAGGCTAGGCAGATGATGATGACACAGGATTCTACTATGTAGGTACATACGTAGGATATTATTTCCATATTATTATGATAATTTTATACAGTCAGTCGGCCAGTCGCCTCTATTTAGCATTGGTATTGTCAGACACAATTAAATTAGTATTGCCGAATCTTTCTAAATAACAACCATATTATTTTCTAACCAACATAAACAATATACCAAAAACCATTACTTCCAAAAGCTATTTATTCTTTTTTACCTCCAATTTTGGCCAAAAGTTCTGCGTCACACAAAACTGCGAAGTCACCGAATGATTCTCCATTTTCACCGTACGGAACCCAGGTACTAACAAAATGAGTTTGCCTTTAAATAAAGCTGGGGTTTGTGCGAAATTCAATAGAATTAATTGGAATTCCCGTTCGGAACTTGGCTTGTGGTATTAGCATGCTAAAAATGTTTCTTTTTGAATTGAGTTTTCAAGGAAAGTCTTCGTAAAACTTTGTTATATTATAAACTAGCCATTTTCCCGCGGTTTCACTCGCGTCCCGTGTCCCGGAAATACTGCTCGTACCCGGATAAAGCCTATAGCACTCGTGGATAATGTAGCTTACGAATGGTGAAAGAATTTTTAAAATCGGTTCATTACTTCCAGAGATTACCCTCTACAAACAAACTTACAAAACAATCAATTTTACGACGTTTATTAATTTATAAGCTGAACAAATAAAGCTTTTTAATTTATTTTTTCTTTTTATTATTCAATACTTGCTGATTTGTCTTTCATATACTTCCGACACCAATACAAAAGTGAGTAAATAGGTTTATGAGATATAATTTTACATTTACAGCGTAATATGGCGGTAGCTGCATAACTTTTCACACAAAATGAGGGTAATCAGAAACTTTTACAACACGTGAGGGATGATAATCG
>NWSH02000571.1:140987-163842 GCA_002382865.2 Heliothis virescens
AAATTATCCAATTTCGATATTAAAATGGTTCCTGACTAAGGACTAGAGGCCCGGTGACAGCGAAAAATATCGCGCTGTACTCAGGGCGCTCCAAGGATACGATTTCCCGCAAAAAAGATTTTTGGGTTAGGTTAGGTTAGGTTAGGTTATGTTTGCTCTTTTTAGGTTTCTTCTGGTTATGTTTTCATTTAGGTTGCTCTAGTTAGGTTTGCTCTATTTAGGTTTGCTCTGGTAATGTTTTCTGTTAGGTTTGCTCTGGTTAGGTTTGCTTTATTAAGATTTTCTGGTAGGTTTGCTCTGGTTAGGTTTGCTCTGGTTAGGTTGCTCTATTTAGGTTTGCTCTAGTTGGGTTTGCTCTGGTTAGGTTTGCTCGGGTTAGGTTTTATGTTAGGTTACTTTGCTCTGGTTATGTTTGCGCTGGTTAGGTTTTCTCTGGTTAGGTTTGCTCGGGTTAGGTTTGCTCTAGTTTGGTTTGCTCTGGTTAGGTTTGCTCTAATTAGGTTTGCTCTAGTTATGTTTTCTCTTAGGTTTACTCTGGTTATGTTTGCTCTTGTTAGGTTTTCTCTGGTTATGTTTTCTGTTAGGTTTGCTCTAATTAGGTCTGCTATAATTAGGTTTTCTGCTTGGTTTGCTCTGGTTAGGTTTGCTCGGTATAACTTTTTTCAAATTTTTAGTATTTGTTGTTATAGCGGCAACGGAAATACATCATTTGTGAAAATTTCAGCTCTCTAGCTATCACGGCTTATGAGATACAGCGCGGAGACAGACGGACAGACAGACAGACAACGAAGTCTCAGTAATAGGGTCCCGTTTTACCCTTTGGGTACGGAACACTAAAAAGGAATAGTCAAAGCTAATTTCTCTGCGCGACCTCAGGTGCATTCGCTCATTACCAATCATAGTATCCTACCCTGGTTCCCCCTCCTCAAAAGTCAGCACTGGGAAAAAGTAGCTTATTTAGACACATTATTTAATACCTTGAATATTAGCCCAAGAGGTAGTGAACCCTCCGACTAACGGTCGGCCTGTAAGGCTAGAAATTGTGAAGTGATGAGTCATAGTACACCAAGACTAACAGCAATGACCTGGCAGGCATCAACCCTGCACATCATCACCCCTTTTAATTTTCAAAATGTAAAATAAATAATAGAAATAACGTGCAACTTAGGTAACTCACACTTGACCATTCTTGTTGTACTTTTTAGGGTTCCGTAGCCGAATGGCAAAAAACGGAACCCTTACAGATTCGTCATGTCTGTCTGTCTGTCCGTCCGTCCGTATGTCACAGCCACTTTATTCCGAAACTATTAGGACTACACAGTTAAAACTTGGTAGGTAGATGTATTATATTAACCGCTTTACGATTTTCGTACAAAAATAAAAAAATAATAATATTAGGGGGGGCTCCCCATACATGAAACTGAAACAAATTTTTTTTTTTTCATCAAACCTATACATGTGGGGTGTCTATGGATAGGTCTTAAAAAGTGGTACTTAGTTTTCTAAAACCACTTTTTCCTAAAGTCAATCGTTTTAGCGTAAGACACTCCCAAAGTGCCAAAATGTGTCCCCCCCCTTCTAATTCTTAAACTACCAGAGTGAAAAATCTGAAAAAAATATATGTTATAGATCTCAATAAAAACTAGAGTTGCCACGAATAGTGAATCGGCCGAATACCGAATACCGAATATTCGGCAAAGTTATCGGCCGAAGCGCCGAATATTCGGTCGCCGAATATTCGGCACGTAATTGATAAAAAAAAATAATTGAAAACGATCCTTACAAGTGGTGGTTAGCAAACGAAAAACAATATCCAAACCTTTTGAAATTTTAACTTAACTTGGTATTCGGTATTCGGCCGAATAGTACGTATTATTCGGCCGAATACCGAATTGTAAAAAAGTAGCCGAATAGGCCGAATACCGAATAGTTGCCGAATATTCGTGGCATCTCTAATAAAAACTACCAACCAAAATTGGTTTGAACAAGATACAGTCAGTAGTTTTTGAGATATAGCACTTTTTCAGTGACCGCAAATTATAACTTTGTTATTCATATATTTGTATGAAAAACAAAGATAATGGAACGGAACCCTTCGTGTGCGAGTCCGACTCGCACTTGGCCGGTTTTTTTTAGATAATGGTACGGAACCCTTCGTGCGCGAGTCGAACTCTACTCGAATCTATGAAAAAAGTACAACAAGAATGGTCAAGTGTGAGTTACCTAATTTGCACATTATTTCTAATAGATGGCGCTACTAGTATACAATTATTTTATGTCTAGCTATTTCTATGCACCTTTCGAGTCACCTGGCAGATACTTGCTTACTTAAATCGCCTGGCAATTTTTTTCCATAATTACCAATAGATAAACTATATTATTTTAAATTTTGAAGCTTACCGAAGCAAGTTTTTTTTCTTATTTATTTTACATTTTGAAAATTAAAAGGGGTGATGATGTGCAGGGTTGATGCCTGCCAGGTCATTGCTGTTAGTCTTGGTGTACTATGACTCATCACTTCACAATTTTCTAGCCTTACAGGCCGACCGTTAGTCGGAGGGTTCACTAGCTCTCAGGTTATATTACCTATAGAAGCTTCACACAGCTCCACCTGCGACAGATGTGGTAAAATATGTAGTGCAGTAGCAGTAGTATCGGCCTTTTCAGCCACAAAGAGAAATCCTTGCCGCTGTAACAACCGCACATAATAGTACTGCCACAATCATTGTCCAAGATGCTCTGTCGCCAATGATGTGATGACCGAAGAAACACATGGAGCTCGTGGGTAAGTAAACTGCTATCAGATTTTTATTGCATTTCCACTGTTCGGAATACACAATACGTACAGTTGTGGTCATATAATTAAGAACGGTTACATGGATATGTATTTTTTTACAAATAGCGTCACATAACATAAAGAATTTATGTTACTAATTTTAATATGGTATAGCAAACTACTGCCATGTNGCAGATACTTGCTTACTTAAATCGCCTGGCAATTTTTTTCCATAATTACCAATAGATAAACTATATTATTTTAAATTTTGAAGCTTACCGAAGCAAGTTTTTTTTCTTATTTATTTTACATTTTGAAAATTAAAAGGGGTGATGATGTGCAGGGTTGATGCCTGCCAGGTCATTGCTGTTAGTCTTGGTGTACTATGACTCATCACTTCACAAATTTCTAGCCTTACAGGCCGACCGTTAGTCGGAGGGTTCACTAGCTCTCAGGTTATATTACCTATAGAAGCTTCACACAGCTCCACCTGCGACAGATGTGGTAAAATATGTAGTGCAGTAGCAGTAGTATCGGCCTTTTCAGCCACAAAGAGAAATCCTTGCCGCTGTAACAACCGCACATAATAGTACTGCCACAATCATTGTCCAAGATGCTCTGTCGCCAATGATGTGATGACCGAAGAAACACATGGAGCTCGTGGGTAAGTAAACTGCTATCAGATTTTTATTGCATTTCCACTGTTCGGAATACACAATACGTACAGTTGTGGTCATATAATTAAGAACGGTTACATGGATATGTATTTTTTTACAAATAGCGTCACATAACATAAAGAATTTATGTTACTAATTTTAATATGGTATAGCAAACTACTGCCATGTTAATTGTACATCCATTGTTATTTTTTTAATTACTAATATGCATTAGTAATTAAAAAAATAACAGATAATTTCTACAGAGTACCTAAATGTAGAACCTGAACGTGGCTCGTACTCTTACCGGCTGGTCATATAATTAAGAACGCTGAATATTTTAGATATTTTTTTATTCGTATGAAAAACACCGTTGTGCTAGGTGACTTTTCGTATAACTTTGGCGCCATTAATTGCTGTAAAATAATTAGAACGTGTTTATCCCTTAGTAGAAAATGGGAAAAAATTAAGTTGTGACCAGCCTACTAGAGAAATCATAACAAAACTTCGAGAGAATGTGTGGGTCCTATAAAAACATAGCAGACCATCTTCAATGCTTCAAAAACATGATTTTCCATGCTATAAAACATTTTTGGAATACATGAAACTACTACAAATAAAGCACGTGAGTCTAGAAAGAGGAAGACTACTCCTCGAATGGATAGAAAGATGGTTCGTTTAGCCAAACAGTATCCATTTCAAGGGTCAAATTATCCAAAAAAGAATGTTTTGGTAAAAACAACCCGTCGGCAATCTGGGCAGCCATGGTACGAAGGTGTTTGGTAGAAGAAAAGTTATTCGGGACGATAGTGCGAAAAGTACCCATGTTGACACCGCGTACTAGGCGTGCCCTTATTGAAATTGCAAGAAGGTATGAGAACTGGGCAGTTAGACAATAGAAAAATTACCTTTTTTTCTGACAAAACTTAAGTAAATAGAGTTTGCTGTTATGGAAAACAGTATAAACGACGCTCTGCAAATAAAGAATTTGATCCAAAATTCACAAAAGTGACGCCAAAGCATGGCGGTAGAAACGTGATTTGGGGATGCATTTCTGGTCATGGAGTCGGACCTCTTAGATTCATAGAAGGCAACATGGATTAATTCAATACACTGCGGGAAACAATGCCACCTTACGCTGAGGACGTGCTACCTGTCATTTGGACTATTTTGGACATTCCAGCACGACAGTGACCCTAAGCATACTGCACACCCAGTAAAGGAATTCCTTGGCTCACAATCTGTTTCAGTCTTAGATTGGGCATCTAACAGTCTAGATTTGAATCCCGTAGAGTACTTACATTTGACGTGAAGTTAGTAAAAATATTTCAAATAAGCAGTGTTGCAGTTTATAAGAACCATGTGCGGTTTTTTAGAAGTATGGAACTCCATTTCTATTGAAAAGTGACAAAAAATTATAGAATCAATAACGTCAATGCAAGGTAGTAATCAAAAGCCGTGGATATGCCACTAAGTATTAATTTTAGGCTTAAATTGTATTCACAAGCTCGCTACATTGCAAGTGATCCTATATGGCGTAACTTCATTAACTATTAGATTAATTTAATACTTTTGCCGAAAACTTAAAAGATCGTTCTTAATTATTTGTCCAGATTCGCTTCTTTGTAAATTGTTACTATTTTTATTAAATGTACATAATCTAAAAAAACTTGCTCGTAATATATGTGATTTTTCATAATTTTGTGAGCTTTAGTCATGTGTATTTTTTGTAAGCCGACAAATTACTTCAAAGTATTACATAACACAGAAAAAAAACATGTTTGATGAGAAACTCTCCGAAACTAAAAATCGTTCTTAATTATATGGCCACAACTGTATAAGCTCCCTTTAGTATCAAACAAGGCTCAGGGGACAATTTTCATCTTCTTCTTTGGCGAGTCGATGGCAATAAATGTTATGTTTTTAACCCACTAGTTGCGGCGGACGCCCATCGGTGTTTTTTAATTCATTATTCAGTAGCGGGATACGCCCATCGGCGTTTTTTTTAAATTGCTTGTAATTTGGCAAAACCGTTACCGGGTGGTAAACGTTTCGCGTATTTGACGTTTGTCTAAGATTTTAGCGTCAGAATGATCATTTCCTTTAAACAGTGCTGAAAAAGCCAATTTATTAGCGTCTATATTATACATAACGTCAATACAAAAAAGCCAACGGCGGGCTGTCAGCGCGATTTCCTATTTAACAACTGACGTTGTTATGAAATATATCATGCGTCATACAATTTAATGTTTTAAATGACTCGTTATTTGCTGGGTTGGAGCTGTGCCGTGACCGTGTCGGTACAATGTGCCATGACGTTAAGTGTTGTAATTGCTCGATTTTTAACACTCGTTGTGGCAAGAAGTTATTTTCTTTATCTTTTAAAAGAAGATAGGTTATAAGTAGACATCGGATTATATGCATTTGCATTTTTGCATATGCAAATGCATATAATGCTATTTTTATAGCGTTATTGCATATAATGGTATTTTTTCACTGACGGTGCTTATTTCAGTAGTTGTACGTGTTAGGCGTGTATTACGTATTGTTTTATGCTGAAAATTTTGAAGCCATAAAAGAAGTAGTTGGAAAATTTGACAAATTAGACGCCGTTGCAATCAATTCAAGCCAGATGGCATTTGAGGATATTTCAATAAAAAAAAATATTGCTCTTATTGCCACACATTTCAGCAATATACCCGATGCAATTGACAAACTAGAAACTAAAAATCTTCCTTTGTGCAAGTCCTTAGAAATATTAGAAACAATGATTGAACAGAGTAACACCCTTCCGAGTTCAATATCGCAAAAGGTTCGTGGCTAATTAGATGCAGTTTTGTGTAAAAACCCTGATCTTGAGGAAATTAAGAAAATTTACTCATTTATCAACGGCACCGGACAATCTCTGCCTGAGGAGGTCTCTGCAGAAATGGCGCCAAATTTCAAATTCTGTCCGGTACCGTCAGTTGATATCGAAAGGTCATTTTCGGCCTATAAATTAATATTAAACGACAAGCGTCACAAGTTTGCTGTAGAAAACTTGGAAAAATATATTATTGTATATTGTCACAAAAATTGTACGTACGTTACGTAACGTTAATTATATTATAATACATAATAATGAATGGTTTTTGATTGTGCATATTTAGTGCATATTTTGCCCTTTTTTAGAGCATATTTGCATGCATATTTTGGCATTTTAATAGTGCATATAATCCGATGTCTANTATATTATTGTATATTGTCACAAAAATTGTACGTACGTTACGTAACGTTAATTATATTATAATACATAATAATGAATGGTTTTTGATTGTGCATATTTAGTGCATATTTTGCCCTTTTTTAGAGCATATTTGCATGCATATTTTGCCCTTTTAATAGTGCATATAATCCGATGTCTAGTTATAAGGATGTAAATACAATGAAGGGGTAGCTGCACTATCCTCACTACGCTCCTGTTAGTTGTCGTGAAATAATACAAACCACATGAAAAAAAGGCATTTTATTAAAAAAGAGGAAAAATAAAATTACATAGAACACATAGCGCAACATTTATAAATAATAATAATTGTATATTTTATATGGATCCACATAAAACATTATGCGTTAACAATCTTAGTATACAAAGATACACTTATGGTTTGTCATGTATTAATTAATATGAACATTTATTTTAACTTAAAAAAATGTGCTACAAATATTATGTACTTGGCTCCGGAGAACACTAACCGACTAGGATTATAATATAAAAAAATGTATATTTCGATAAAACTTACAACTTGTAAAACGGTAAAAAAATTAGTCGATTATCAAATCATGTATTTAGGCACACTCTGGCAATAAAATCGACTAAAAATCTCTAGCATTGTAACATGTGCAGTCCGTATTTAGTACCATACTCGTGATCCTAGACCTAATTTATGTTTTAAGGAGGGAAACTAAGGCACAAAATATTTGTAGCAATACCTTTACAATTCAGTCACTCTAATGAACAAAAAATCAACAATACGCGTTCTTACATACTATTTAATCTAAATTATTACTGGAGATTTTCGTATTTCTGAATGGTCCACGTCGCTTTATTGCGCTTATTGGCTTGTGAGAACTACGGAGTGTAGTTTTTAATTTGAAAATGTAGGCATGTCTTGGCAGTCAGAGAATAATCGATTCTGACACTTTAGTCGAATATAATTGACTAAACTGAACTGAATTATTATTTATTATGTTCAATAAGTTTTCTCCAGTTATAATTTCAAAAACTACTAGGTGGTCACTGTCAATTTATGGCCAATTATTTATTTTCTAAGATAGTAAGGTATAAATTTGAAAGCTCAAAGCGCGTGTTTATTATTAAATATTAGACTTATTGCACATTCGACGATTACAGATCACATTTTGTGCGAAAAAGCACATTTATTAAAACTAAAAAATAAATATTTCGAGTTATACAATTTCATTTTTAATAATAAAAAAAACATTAAGTTTTTCCAACAACAAAATAAACAAAAAGATATATGTAATGGTAACTATAATTCTTTTTTTAATATTGTCGTAACTTTGAAGAAATGAGGTAGAAAATTTTGTGTGAAATTCTTAATTTTTGGCTGACATTTATAATTATTATGTGGTAATGAAATCTAATATTTTGCTTCGAAATTGGCTTTGATGGTGGGCTCTAGCGATACCTAAACTAAGTCTAACAATTTTACGCCAAGGGAACCTGATTTACTCAGACGGAAGCGGCGCAACAGTTGCCAAACAGTCGGCCAACTTTTTGTATAAGCTATCATTAAATCTTAATTCACGTGTATATTCAACAGAGTAGTTTATTGTGTCTTAATTCCATTACATCTGAATAAAACATTTTCCTACATAGATAAGCGGGTAACATTTTTAAAGATTTTTTTTAAATAGTCAGCGACGCTTAGAAATTCTACGATTTACTTAAAATCTAATTTTTAAACTTCATTTTTTCATATAAATATATGTAAAAAAGCCTATATATTGTATATGTCAGCTGGGTACATAGTGTTGTACTTAGTTTTTTTTTAATAATTTAAGTAGATTTTTAAAACGATGCTTTGTGCATGTCGCAAGCTTTTTTATGAACAATCACAACATCCTTATATTTTTGTCTGTGTACGGAGATGCGATGTAAGTCCTGTAAAAGACAAAAAATATATATTAAAAAATATATCGAAAACCATATTATATATGAACAGTTAAAGGTGATAAATCAGCTGAAGTTGTGGCAGTTTTAATGAATGATGTATATAATAGGTATACCTACTATTTTGAATATTAAATCCTTATTTATCTGCGCACTTCAGCCAATGTAACACCTCTTCTGTAAAAAAATATATAATTCTGGCTAAGAATCTATGTGCCACATCAATATTATTTACATAAATGCCATGCAAACGACATCAAATACAAATAAATATAGTCAAAGAAATATATATACATTTAGATAAAGTAAACACAAAATAAATTATTCGTCTTGTCGTTTTTAAGTATTCTTGAATAATATAAAAATATTCAAAACTATAAATTATTTACGACATTTTCCTTCAGCGAAAATGATAAAATTAATATAAAAAATATTATTCGGGTGTAAAGAAAATAAAACGTCATGCACACAAGCGCTTAAAAACGTGAGTAAAAAATTTTTTTAAGTGAAAAAAAATAAAACTTGAGCAAAAATGAAAATACGAAAACGCCATGCAAAACACACTAAAACGCAAAAATAATTAAATATTGACGACTACAAACTTCAATAGTTTTAAAGAACCTGAGTGAAAATTGCTTGTTTTATTTTTTTGTATTTTTTTTATAATTTTTTCTTGCAGTCTTCTCGCTTAGCTTGACTATTCACTTAACACAGGGAGCATGGATCTAGAAAAATATTATATTTATGTGTTAGTCATTTGTATAAATAATATAATTATCATAATACATAAATATTTTACAATGTTCATTAATGATCTACACTTTGACATTAATAAAAAAATTGAAAATACTGCTTTTTTTACTTTTTTCTTATAATTACTTCATAAAAAAAACTATTTTAAGTAGATCAAAAATAAATCATTAATCATATATTCATTCATAAAATATACTTGATATAAATATTTGATTGGTGATCGTGATTAATAAAAAATATATTTCGAATGATAACTAATATTTGAGATGTAACTATATTTATTATGAAAGTGATAAATATATTTTATAAGCAAAGCGAGCTAAAGTGTCTTTTATGAAAATCGATGAAAATATTGCACAATATGTTAATTTCACAAGTGCATATTTAATTATTAAAAGTACCCAATAATCCTAATTTAATTCACACTTTTCTTTAAAAGAAGGTGCACCCTTTTTGACGAATGAGATTTGTGACTATTAAAAAATGGCGCGCTTTAAAGCCAGCCTCAAAAAGAACAAAAACAGTTTTTCGGGCTTTTGACACTAATTTTGTTAAATAAAAAATGCCAAAATAATGCCTAAAAAAATATAAGATATTATTTGCTATATATTGTTTTATGTCAAAAACACGAAACACTGAGCGAGTGACAGCTATATAAATATTGGTAAAATGATAAAAACTTATGGAGTACCTTCCATTTCCAAAGCTATGGGAATGGGACCTTTGGCAGCGTTGAAAATAAAAATACATATAAGCAATACAGCATAGATGAAATCATAATATAAAAAAAAACTGACCAAAAATTACTTAAAACATATTTAATTGCAAAAAAAAACGCATATGATTTTTGGTCAGTTTTTCAATGTCAAGTATTATCTAAGTAGGTATTGCGTGTAAGGTACTGTAAAATATATATTTTTACTTTTATCAGAATAGTGTTATTTTGATATATTTTTAACAATAATTATAATATTTTATCCTCTGATAAAAGTATAAAATATAATTATATTTGGAATGCCACAAGCTTTTCTAGTTTGGATAGGCGGCATTAGCAATGTTGCAAAGTTTTAAATTAAATGTATTTAAAATATTGTTATAAATTACAGAAACTAGTGTAACTACTGATGTTATGAAAGATTATAAAAATATAATACGATTAGGTAAGTAGTGGTTGTAATTTTGAAAGGACTTGTAAATTTTTTTTATCGTACCTATATCTATTTGTGTACAATACAGTGTTGTTGTATTTATGATGGGTAAAGTGTATTGTTTGTTTGAATAAAATAACAGTTATTGTATTCTTCATTTACATTTCAAGGGCCTTTTTTATCATGTGAAACAAATGGTAAAAGCTAAAAGTAAACACTGTTATTTTATTAAATTCAGGAAAACTTTCAAATAGCCAATGGATTCTATTCAATATTGGAATATCTGACCAACTAGCCGTTTAATTAGCAATTTTTACTGTAATAGTATGTCAATAATTTAATATTCTAACCCATTGACCGAACAAAATATATATAAAAAAAATTTGTTCCTCATTTATCTAAAAGATGGCGTGTGTTCTAAATTCAAGCGAATTGAAAAAAGGTCCTCTTTATTTTGCTCTTAGTTACACACCTTGAAACTTTAGAGGTCCTCGAACAGAATTGGAGGACTACAAAACATCAAAGTGTATTTAAATATATCGTAAATGTTATACAGAAAACCGTAAAATATTACAGTCAACCTGGGAAGGTGCCAAAATGTAGGGCGTTTGTATGTATATGTCTTAAAATTAATTTTGAGTGCCATTCCCAGGTTAATTATATTTACTACTACTTATTTTAAAGTCTGTAGAACTACAAAATAATTATTTAAATATAAAATGGGTGTAAATAAGTATCTAGAAAATAGTAGTGTAAAAATGGATTGACATAGAATTTTACTGTATAGATATGTCTACTTAATTTCTTACAGAAGGCGCAAGTTTTAAATAACTATGCCAATGTGTATGAAAAAGTATCATATTGTATTATGACAATAAAAATCTAGTTAAAATATATTACTTACCGCAATGTGAAAAATAATTTTAGTGATGTGATTTGAATATGGCGCCTATTTTAGCGTAAGTGTTGCCAGTCAGTAATATTGTCTTAAATGGTAGAATTTGGATGAAAACATGGTAGTAATGGTAATGACTTAGACTTAAAAAATCTAGTCGGTAATGAATAATACTATTATTTGCTAGACTTATACCCGGGTACTTAAAAAAATGCAACAAAGATAGCTTAGGAAAACTTATTTCATTTTTTAAAATTTTTATATCATTATAAAAATAAAATTCACGCAGAGGCTACTAGTTTTTAACATCTTATGTATTTTTGTTTTCTATATCTTAACACGACCGTCGTTTTTCGGCATTGTACTGATTTTATAATTACAAAAATGAAACTCACAGCTCCATATTGTGCACGGTGGACTTGGGGCAGTTGGTGGCCACCTTCACATGGCAGTGTTTGTGGCACTTGAGCGTACAGTCGCGGCACTCGTAGCCTTGCTTGCCGAGCCGCCGCGCTATAGTCTTCGTGCACACCTCACACACTGTGCCGCTGTGAATAGTTAGGAGACGGTGGTTAATATACAATCAATTAAGTGTAAAATAAAAAAGGAAATAGGTGTTTGAAATTTAACATTTAATTAAGTATATTGCTCAGATGAAGTACAATCTGTCCTATTTTAAAAGCTTTTATCCTAAAGTCAAAATCCAGGGCATAGGACGAAAACTTTTAAAACCACATTTCGCGTTATGTAAAGCGGCTCTTAATAATATTTTTTGGCTCTTAATAGAAGCCGATTGTTTTTGTATACTGAGTAACATAAATATCAACTTGTTTCAAAAGATTCTATAAGTAAGTGGGTGCGGTTGATTTTTTGAACATCTTTGGCAGTCGTTACGCGTAGTCAGAAGTCAGAAAATCTGACAACAAGTCTTGCCAAGGTAAGTAATTGGTTTGAGGAGGTCAGATAGGCAGTCACTGCAAGTAAAACACTGTTACTCAGCTGCGTTCGTCTAGAACGCGTGAACGAACATATATGATTGCATTACCCTAAAATATAAATGAATCAACATTTCACTCACCCACTTAGATGTTTAGCAATGAAAGTATGCTCATTATAAATGTGAAGTTTGATGCCCTTCCGCCGCCATCTAGACCTCTGGGCAATCGTCAGTGGCACCAAGTAGTGCTTCTTAATGCCAGCCTCTATGGTCTCCAGGACCAGGGTCGAAGCCTCGTGGATGAAGGTCCTGGCTGATGCTGTGCTGAATCCGGAGACCTCGCTGAGAGATGACCTTGAGGGTTTAATATTTTTTTCCGAAGATATGGTAGGTGATTGCGAGGAATGGGTAACATGCATAAAAATATTGGCGTAGGAATGTGAATAAAATTTTTTGAATAAAAATTAATGATAGGTTAAGAAAATAAAGCAAAACAGTCCAAAAAATAGTGCGTAAGTATAAATCAAAATATCAATATGAAATCAAGCATTTTCATTCGCGCATACAATGAAAAAAATGTATGTAATGTAAAAATAGTTTAGTATGAAAAACCAGTGTTACCAGATTGCAGAGTGCCATTACCCCCAGCGCATGTGAGTGTTGACAGATGGAAAAAAGAGAAAAATCTTTTATTAGTTTCAATGTTGCCATACTCTAAACTGTTTAATTATACTATTTTGTGGCAAGACATCATTATTTTAGTTGAAGCGGTGAAGTTAGTAGTATCTAATAATATATAACTTTATAATTTTTGTTAAGAATTAGAAATAATGTAGTCTTGCCAAGCAACTACAATTCAAATTAGGATTTGCCCAAACAATTTAATTAGCTCGGGCATTGCCAATTAGTTATTTTGAAGCTATATCTAAAAACTCAGTATCTACAAAAAAGATTTTATCAAAAGTAGTAAAATTCAGTGTTGCTATTATATTTTTCTTTCTACCATTTAAAGGTAATGCATTTAAGTATTCGTTTTCGATGAAGGAAAATACTTCATAAGTCATCTTACACATAGACTCAGTTCACGAAATTATTGCTAAAGTAACTTTGGTGAATGATATATGAAATATGTAAAATTGATTTGTCAATTTGACCCAAAATACCCCTTATCCACATAGAGCTAAGATCATTTCCAACCACCAAGGGGAAAATGATGTATGTATAATGATAAGAGGTTATGAAAATGAAACTCCTTAAACCAGTCAATTAAAAATACTCTGAATAAGAGACCTTTACCAGAGAGCTTAGTAAACAAGCTAAAACTTTTTTAAACTACTGGTATTCCCCACAGCAGATTGTATAATACTTATAGTTTTCTTTAAGCTCCCAATCGTCCATTCGAAGTCTAGCCTTAGCGCTTCAATTCACTACAGACTTAACAGTCAGCCAACAGTTAGCCTGACGGTTGCCAATTTTTTTAGAAGAAAATATTGTAATCCAGGCTAACTTTTTAGTCGGTCTGATACCGGTCAAATACCTGATTGTTTGTAATGTGCGTTTATTAATCTCCAATATAATAAACGAGCCCGAAAACTGTCAGCCGACTAAAAGTTAACAGTGTGCTCTAACCGCCTATCCCAATATTCTATCTATCCATAGATTTGCTTACTAGAGATAGGAATTTGACATTACTTGTATGGGGCTAATGTAAAATCTAATCTATCTCTAGTAGGCAAATTCATAGATAGATAGATTATTGAATTTAGCAGTAAGTAGTGAAGTGATGTAATGATCATACCTCCTGGATGTCCGGGACTCGTCCCCGGACTGCGCGGGCGACGCGCCGGCCGAGTACACGTTCCTATTGGGGATTGATAGCGCTTTCTCTGTTGGAATAGATATTCTTAATGTCAATAAATTTAATAAAACAGGCTTGTTGCTACCGGGCGTCCTATGTGGATGCGAACGCGAACAGGTGAGATGCGACGCGAAAGCAATAAGCAGACGATATCTTTTGAAGTAGCTATTAGATCGCTTGGCATTTGCGTTGACTTGCTTCGTTTTACAAAGGACACACCCGAAGAAGGTCAGCAAAAAGCTGGAAGGCTCTATGGATTGTGGCTCACTGGATTATGCGCAGCCAACAAAGAGAAAAAGACATAGGTACGAAATTAATTTAGATTTTTTTATTGTCCAACATGCAACCTTTTATGCCAAATCTTCTTTCATTCAGCAGCCTTCCATTCAGTTTCTTCTACTGTAGTAAAATATACGTGTTTATTGGTGTCGCCACTTACCATGGGCATTTCTTTCAGCGCTGATGCTGCGGATGCGGCTCTGGTTCTCCACCTCCGAGTCCGTCAGGTCCAGCGACGCGCCGCGAGTGCGGGACCGGCCCAGTCTGGAAACAGAAGATTTATTATGCATATCTACTTATTAATATCATATAAAAGGTACCGAAACTACTGAACCGATTTGAAAATACAGAGGAGTCAGTGTGGATTGGCGATTTCAGACTTTAAAGCCCAGTTGTCCTCTAGATCCTTCGTTCACCTTAAATGAGCAATTTGCGGCCATGATATACGTAGCAAGTAAATATTTTTGAGGTGAATGCGACGCCTGGAAGCGTGCTCTTATCTTTTGCGGTTATAATATCCCATAAAGTAATTTCTGATGTCCTTGTTTTACTCCGAAACTTCTTACAATTTAAATGTTACTGGATAAACTTTTTATTGCGAAATATCATAATATAACAAGCCAACCTAGAGGACACAGATAATAATAAATGATAATTAATACCTTCTCTTAATAGTTCCAAAGAAGTCCCGTCTGCGCTTGCGCGGCGCGGGTTCGGGCGGGGAGCTCTCGTTCTGATGCTGCACGTAGTCACCCTGCTGGAAAGATACGCATTTGAATTAGTTTCATTGTTTATTCCAATTTAAACCTTAACTTCTAACTTATAAGAGCCATTTTCACCATCGAACAACTCGAGTGTGGCCTCATGGTTATACGAATGTTGTAATGGAAGTCGTATTTTAAATTTCAGAATGTGTAATTTAAGATAGTTCTTTATTGAAGATAGGTAAATAAATTGAGTTAAGTGCAAAATAAAAAATACCGAAGAAATAATTCCTAACTCTTAAACAACATAAAAAAACTAAACTACAAAATCAGTGCAGAAAAAAAAACAATCAAAACAGTTAATACTTTTAGTAAGGGGTAAATGAAAAATCCACAATCAAAACCTTACCTCGGTATCGCCGTTTGCTTTAGCACCGTTCTCCTTGATCCTGACGGTCTTGCCAGGCGAGGCGTTAGGACTGACGGACACTGGCAACTCCGGCTCTGTCTGACTCTCATCTATTTTACCACTCTCTTGAGGTACTTCGTTTTCCACCTCCGCTCTCTCCACTTCGATGAATTTCCCCGAATCGGTTATTTCCACCTTTTTTGGTAGATTTTGGTTGGGGTTAGTTTGGCAACACAGCAGACAGTTTCGGTGGTTATTTTGTGACATTAGCAGTTCAAATACAATAAAAAATGTAACTTTACATTATTAACTAAAATCTCATTATTTACACAGAATCATAAAGTATGCTAGTAAAATCGAAGCATTTGTTCGTCAATGTGTGTCACAAAATATCCCCAAAATACGATATGAACATGCTTAGGTAACCTAATCTATTTGACGTTGACAGGCTTAAAGCTACTCTAACCGTTAATTACTAACGCAGAGTTAGCGAAACTTAGCAAACAACATTTTAAGTTAATTTCTAAAAGCTCTAAAAATGCCTATCTATATATTTGTGTACAATATTTACGGCCACTTTCACAGGTTCTACGTAAAGTTTTAAATTAATTCTGATTACTTTCCTATGACATGATGCTTTCAAGAACTCTATTTGGACCCTCTGAAACGGGCCCTTAGACTTTTTAAACTAATTAGTCAGCTTATCATGTATTAAATCAAAATAAAGGACTGGTTTTTAAAGTCTAGCAAATGTTTAACCAAGATATGAGGTTTAGATTATAGTTCAAGTTTATCAAAAATCCCAAAAACTAATCTGTAACACCTTACCCCTAAAATGCAAAACTAACATCCTTAATCCGGCACCTATACAACGTACCAGTCACATTAACTTTTTGACTACTTATTACATTGAAAAACGAATGAAACTCACCTTAATGGATTTCTTCGGTTCCTGAGAACAATCACAGCAAACCACGCAATGAAAAGAAAACCAACAAACTGTTAATTACTTAAACTCATTATCGGGGACACACTATTTACACAAAATGTGCACAGGGGTTTATGATTGTCACATTTCTGGGCACACTGTTTAAAGGAACGCTGTTTTTGACAGGTCAAATTGTGACGTTTTAGTGAAGGTGTTGCCATGTAATTAATTGCTACCAATTTGGTAGGTTTTACAAATAAGTCTCTTTGTATAAAAATTGGTTAAAAATAACAGCGTTCCTGAGAACATCATGCAGGGATGTAAAAGTAATATCATATTATTACTTTAAGTTCTGGTCAATTGATATACTTACACGTAAGGAGGGATATCTTTTTAATTCAATATTTAACAGATGTCGCTACTAGTCTGTGCAGTTGCACAGATGACCAAAAGTACATGATACTAGAGTGTGTGCTCACTGGTAGATTTGTTTCATTTCACGAAAACGGGAGATCATACCAGTGTGTGTGTAATGTACAAACGACAGCACATTAAGTTACCACAATCTGTCAAATTTCTGCAATCGATTTTTAACCTTATCACAATAGTGGAAGGTTGATGTTCGATTGGTGAAATTTGACAGATTCGAGTCGGTTGACTTGTTGACATCTGTGCATGCACATTGTGTTTTTATGACTCGACAACTCTGCTATCACTGAGCGTTCCCGAGCTTACGCACACAAAGACAATGTGCTCGTACAGACAACGGCAAGTCACGGTACTCGAATTTATCAAATTTTAGCGGTCAAACATTAACCTACCACCATTGCGATAATGTTGAAAATCTATTACAGAAATTTGACAGACTCGGGTACCGTGACTTTATTTTAACGATGGGAATTCATCAGTATGACCCCTCCCGCTGTGGGTGACAGCGGAAGGGAGTGTCAGACTTTTACTGACTAAAACCCACTGTGTACCTGCGGGAGCCCTTTGTGTGCCAGGGACAAGGTCACTCGCGCGAACAACCCTTACATCCGACAGGCTCTGGCCCTAGTGGGCCCCGCAGGTACCGTGACCTGCTGTTGTTTGTACAGACGACAGCAGGTCAACGTATACGAATCTGTCAAATTTTACCAATCAAACATTAACCTTCCACTATTGTGATAAGCTTGAAAATCTATTGCAGAAATTTGACAGATTGTGGTAACTTGATGTGCTGTCGTCTGTACATTTACACACACATGCATGGGTCCCCGCTGTCGTGAGGTAACACATATAGTAGAGGGCTGACTCACCCTCTGCACAGAGTGTATGATGAGTGTGGACTTGTTGGCAGCGCTGGTGGGGCTCAGCTCTAGCTCCCGTAGGGCTGATTCTGTCAGTTGGGAGTTGTCGTGACCTGAAATAAAGAGAAGAATACTTTGATTCATAAAAAGAAAGACGTTTTCGCGGACAGTGATGTTAATGTTACCAAATTAATAATGTCCAAAATCTTTTGTGTATAATATTGGGTATTCTTTTCTTAAGGTCCATATTTATAGCTCCCATTGCAAACAGTCGGCCGATAATAAGTCTGATCGTTGCCAGACAGCTTATTTTGAAGGTAAACGTGAATCCAATCAAACTATTTATTCGGTCTGATACCGGCCGAATACGTGATGATTGTAATATGCACATTAGCGTTCATCTGTTCACACATGATGGAGCTCATAATAAGCTTAATCAAATTATCGGCAGACAGTATAGTGTGCAGTGTGCGATGGCTCTTAAATTTTATGTTTCTTTCACAAGGGAATATAATTTGAAATAAATGTATTATTAAAACTAAAGCCTTATTTTCGTCATCTACCATCCCTGATCAAAATTCTCTTAACCATAAAATTATCCAAACTTAGACCATATAGTCCACTCACCATTTTGTTTGAATATAGTCTTGGTGGTGGTGGTGAGGTGACCATGTGGTGACAGGGTCCGCAGACTCTCCTTGATCTTGACCGGTCGGGAGCCCAGGTCCGGGATATCTGCACCCTCGATGAACAGGAACTGTAAAGAGTTGGTAATTTTGTTAGTTTGAACACAACGTCCGTCCACATCCGCCCCAGGGGGTGATCAGGCGGCAGGTGCGGGGGCGCCACCGCCTGCATCACAAGAATCACCCCACTCGTCCGGCCAAAATGGCCGCGTGCTCCGGCCATAATAAAGGCTCCTCCCCACTAGGTGGAAAGGTTGTGAGGGGCCTGCCGTAAGGCGGGTAGTCGCCGGTGAGGGCCTGGTCGCTATGGACTCCCAGGTCCTGGGTATTTTTAGTGGGTATACCAGTTAACCGGGAAGGGGATGCGTAATTGTAATTTTTTCCCAGCGGCAAAAAAGAAAGGTAACTTGTTAGTTCCTTGGACTCGTGTCTTTAAATTTTTTGCAGATGGAAGTTTGTTTAGTTGGCTTGTAGAATTCGTGGTAAAGTAACAGGTACATAGGTAGGTGCAATACTTGGTAAGACCGGTCCGTGAATGGAAACCCTCCGTGTTTCGGAAGGCACGTTAATTGATGGGCCCAACATTGTTGGTAATAGGCTGGGCAGATGAAGGGCCCGTAACTAGTATCTATAGACAGGCTAGCTTTTGCCAGTGGCTTCGCCCGCGTTACTTAAAATCCCTATATAATTCCTAAGATAAGCGTATTTAACCAAACAGACAGACACTTCAACTTTACAATAAATTAATTACATCCCAGATCGTTCCCAAGCATTTTCCCTGAATTCTCTTCAAAGTATTGAAAGGACATCGTAAACGGCCAAGTGTATTGGATACCAGCTATTCCCTCGAGGGTCGAGGGCCAAAGGTATCACGCGTGAAACCAATCGGGTAAAGGTTTTGTATGGAGGAATTCCATCCCATTGGATGTCAACGTGACTGGGAATTTGTATGGGAACCTGTTTTTGCGAAATCTTTTTGGATCATTGGTAGGATGCAATATTATTCACTAGCTTCTGCCAGCGGCTTTGCCCGCGTAAAACTTAAAATCCCGTTTTTTCCCGTTCCCGTGGGAATTTCGGGAAATCCTTTCTTATCTCGCGTGAGAGTCTTAATATGAACCTCTGTGCAAAATTTCAGCTTTATAGGTTCACGAGTTTGGGTCCTGTGCTGATGAGTCAGTGAATGAGTCAGGAGTTTGATTTTTATTATGTATAGAAGAGAGAAGATAATAGTTACCTCGACAGTGAGTGTGCCACTGACGTCGTGTTCCTCCATGGGCCGCGTCTGCAGCGCGATCTGTTGGCGCTGGGACGGTGCGGCCAGCAGCTCGTCGATACCCACCAGACCCAGGCCCAGGAACCTGGAGATATACCACTGGCATGTCAGTTTAACCCTTAATTTCTCTAAAGGTCTTATGGACCCCCTGCGTTATTTCTGACTGTCGTAAAAATGGTATTATTGCTGTGTCATTTTCATGCGTCCCAGTACTCGAAAGCAGGTACTCGAATGAGTGGAGAGAACATGCGTCCACATCGACTGAATCAGTGACCAACTGCGTGGGAGGAGTCCACTGGAATCTCTTTGAGTATTTGTGAAATTTTGTATTGAAATCTGCTTTTTCATATTTTGTGCTATTGCTGCTAATTTTCGACACCAAAAGATTGTAAAAATTGGTTAATTTTTTTCGACAATTTGTACAACATCACAAATGCTCCCAAATCCGTCATCCCTAAGTGTTGCTTTTTACCTGTTCTGTGAGGGCCCCCCCCCTGGGGAGGGCGGGCCGGTGCGGTCATACACCTCGAACAGCAGCTCCGCCGTCTGCGGGGACAGGTCGCTGGAAGAAACAACACGAGGGTTTAGTTAATGGGATGCACATATCCATACTAATATTAAAAAGCTGAAGAGTTTGTTTGTGTGAACGCGCTAATCTCAGGAACTACTGGTCCGATTAGAAAAATTCTTTCAGTGTTAAAGGTTTGCTGTGATAGGTTTTCTCTTAGGTTTTCCCTGGTTAGGTTTGCTCTAGTTAGGTTTCCTCTAGTTAGGTTTGCTCTAGTTAGGTTTGCTCTGATCTGGTTTTATGTTAGGTTTGCTCTGGTTAGGTTTGCTCTAGTAAGGTTTGCTTTGGTTACGTTTTCTGTTAGGTTTACTCTGGTTAGGTTTGCTCTTGTTAGGTTTGCTCTGGTTATGTTTTCTGTTAGCTTTGCTCAAGTTAGGTTTCCTCTGGTTAGGTTCTATGTTAGGTTTGCTCTGGTTAGGTTAGTTATAGTAAGATTTTCTGGTAGGTTTGCTCTGGTTAGGTTTGCTCTGGTTAGGTTTGCTCTATTTAGGTTTGCTCTGGTTAGGTTTTCTGTTAGGTTTACTCTGGTTAGTTTTGCTCTTGTTAAGTTTGCTCTGGTTATGTTTTTTGTTAGCCTTGCTCTAGTTAGGTTTTTTGTTAGGTTTGCTCTGGTTAGGTTTGCTCTAGTTAGGTTTGCTCTAGTTAGGTTTGTTCTTGTTAGGTTTGCTCTAGTTAGGTTTCCTCTGGTTAGGTTTTTTGTTAGGTTTGCTGTAGTTAGGTTTGCTCTAGTTAGGTTTGCTCTGGTTAGGTTTTATGTTAGGTTTACTCTGGTTTGGTTTTCTGTTAGGTTTGCTCGCTGGCGGAAGCTAGTGTATAGTATAAAAATCACCCCCTATTTTCTGGCAATCGAATCATGCCTGAACCGGTGGACTGATAACAATGAATATTTTTTTGTAGTGAAGAGTAGGATCATACGACAAAAAAAAAGTTGGCCTCAACGCGAGTGAAACAGCGGGGAACAGCTAGTCTAAATAAATATCAAATGGTTTAAAAAGTGATGTCAAGCCGCCAAATCTAGATTCCCCATTCCTGCCTGAGTAAATAAATTAATTACTTAAAAGGAGGTCTCCACGTGTGACGACGTTTATTGATTTATAAGCTGACGAAATAAAGCGTTTCATTTTTATTTTATTTATTTTATAAATAAAAACTCCATTTATGTTGTGTGTTTTTTCATAGTTTTCAAGTTATTGTCAATTTTCTGATTTCCTTTTGTACGGGGTTGAGGCAGTCGCCGTGAACCAGAAACGTTTAGAAGTAATTATCATTATCAGTCAGGAACTTCTTAGTATTCCTTTTACAGTGTTTCCATGCCATGGTCATACTCACAATAAGAAGTGTTCCTCCCACTGTGGGTTGTTGGTATCCTTCTTGAAGGCTGTCTGATTCTTCTGCGGGGGCTCGTCCATCTCCACCACGCAGTACGGAGCTATGCAACCGGTTTTACCTGGAATTTAGACCAAAACTTGAGGAACTGGTCTCATGGGCAATCGTTCTTTATGGCATACTGGTACTCAGAAGTGGAAGTCGTCTTTAAGATCTCGTGAAAAAGAAGAGCTCGTGGCTAAGTCTAAGCCGCACGGATTGATCGATCATAAAGTTAAGCAATGCTTGGCGCGGTCTGTCCGTGGATAGGTGACCATCTTGTCATGATGAGATGCTCAGTGTTTCGAAAGGCAGGTCTTTGAACATCTTTGGCAGTCGTTACGGATATTCAGAAGCCAGAAAGTCTGACAACCAGCCTTACCTAAGAGTATCAGATTGCCCAGGTAACTAGGTTGATCACGAGGTTGGTAGGTAATGAAGTCAGATAGGTAGTCGCTCCATGTGATTGTGAAACACAGGTACTAAGCTGCATCATGTTAAACTGGAAGCTGACCCCGACATAGTTGGAAAGACAGATGACCTTACTGCAAGCCGACGCAAAGATAGTTAGGAAAGGGCTAGCCAAATAAGGATCTCATACCTCCCAAGTCCTTAGCGCAGACCAACTTGACGAGTAGCCTCTTGTCTCCGAGTAGAGTGACGCTACCAGCCGTCGAGTTTGGAGTGGATGTGTACATTTGTCTGTCTTGTTGTAGCTGGAAATATAAAGAGTATTCCTTAATTTTGGTAGTCCAAAAGGGCGAGAGGAGACATTATAATTTACAATACAGATAAAAATTAAGAGTTTTTTCTACTTCTGTGTGAATATTTGAGGCCTAAAAGACCGTTTGAATATCATCGTCAGCCTTTTTATTGTCGGCTGCGGCCTCCTCTCACACAGAGAAGGATTGAGCGTTAATCACCACGCTTGCTCAATGCGGATTGGTGATATCAGACTTTATAGTCCAGGTTTCTTCGAGATGTTTTTCTTCACCTTTAATCAGCCATTAATGTCTAAGATATACTTAGAAAGTACAAACAACAGCACATCAAGTTATCACAATCTGTCAAATTTCTGCAATCGATTTTCAACCTTATCACAATGGAGGTAGGTTAATGTTCGATTGGTAAAATTTGACAGATTCGTATACGTTG
>NWSH02000571.1:165979-185474 GCA_002382865.2 Heliothis virescens
ACTTTATAGTCCAGGTTTCTTCGAGATGTTTTTCTTCACCTTTAATCAGCCATTAATGTCTAAGATATACTTAGAAAGTACAAACAACAGCACATCAAGTTATCACAATCTGTCAAATTTCTGCAATCGATTTTCAACCTTATCACAATGGAGGTAGGTTAATGTTCGATTGGTAAAATTTGACAGATTCGTATACGTTGATCTGCTGTTGTCTGTACATACAAACTTTAAAAAAATGCATTGGTTCTTGCCTGACCGGGAATCGAACTCACACACTTGTATTTTTATTATCGACTTCCCAAAAAATTAAGAGGTTAATTTTTTTTCTCACAAAAACACGCTCATCTAATTTTATCCTAGGCACGTGGTGTACTGCGTAAAGATAACCATAGAAGGTAGTATATCCCTCACCATAGAGTCATAGTGTAGCGGCAGCCTGGGTCCGGGAGTCTCGACGTATCTGCGCAGGCGCGGGCACGTGGGGTAGTGCGCTAGGTTGAACTGCAGGTTCGTACTGCGCAGCGCGTTCACTACTATGTCACTGCAATCAGATGAGGGTAGATTGAGAAAAGTTTGCAAAGTTAGGAATAATGCTTTGCGCGTTTAAGGATTTACAACACGCATGGAACATTTTTACGTTTGAAATTAAAGTTTATCTATCGGCTTTTAGAAACATTTTTCTAGACACTAGAAACAGTTTTTATGTCATCCACCAACATAAAGAGCTATGTCAAAGCTGCGCATAGCAAGCGATCATAAGCAAAACTTGGCATGGTCCATCCGCGGATGGGTGACCATCGTGTCATGACGAGTTCTTCCATGTTTCGGAAGGCACGATAAATTGGTGGGTCCTGGTTGTTATTTGACCATCTTTGGCTGTTGTTACGGTTAGTCAGAAGCTCAAAAATATAACGACCAGTCTTACCACGGGGTATCGGGTTGTCTGAGTGACTGGGTTAAAGAGGTCAGAAGCAGTCACTGCATGTAAAATACTGGTAAACAGCTGGTTCTAGACTGGAAGCCGACTCCAACATAGTTAGGAAAAGGCTAGGCATACCTACGCCAACTGAATTTTCCACACTAAATAATCATTAATGACACAATGACACGTAAGGAACCCTTAGAAATCCATGCCCTCTTCACACACATCCCGTCTACTCACCTGATAAGCTGTTGCATGTTGCTCTCGGTAGCATTAGGCCGGAGCGCGCCCACTGGCGCGAGTGCCACCTTCACTTCAGGCCAGCCGTCACATTTCAACTCGCCCGTCAACTTGTCCGTCACGCAAACCACGTTCAAACGGGCGCGGAACCTAGAAATGGCAAAAAAATATGATGAGAAGAGAATTTAAATATATTAGACCCTTTGGCACATCTGTCAAAATTCGTTGCAATAGATGTTTTTTCAGACTTGTTTGAATCTTTCTTCGTCTTTTTACCGCCGACGTAAAATGAGGGGTGTTATAGGTAACTGACTTGACTGCTTAGTTTTGTTCGTTTTGTAAACGTTCACAAAGCAACCTGGAGTCTAGAAGTTGGCGGTGTTACACCCCCGTGCCTAGGACGTAGCCGGCGTCCCCGAGTGTTACTCAGTGAAAGTCGTTGCTACAATTCCATGTCAGGCGGTCAGGCAGAATTGAAAAGCTGCTCACTCGATAAGAAAATTGCAGTGTTTCTGTATATCGAGAACACAATATTCTGCATGAAATGTACGTAAAACCGCTGGATAAAGTTTAACTTACCTATTAACATTGACCCTGTAGTGTGAGACCTCCACTTTCTCCCCTCGTTGGCTGAAAGCCTTCAGCTGGAAGGCGGGGGTCGCCTCGCAGTCACATGTGATCGTCTGCAAATATGCAATACATTACTTAGTAAACCAACAGGAAACCTTACTTCCCACTAACGTATAAAAAGCATACGTCCTTTCTTAGGCTCTAGATCTGTATGTGCACCAGATTTCATTTAAATCGGTTTAATAGTTTTGGTGTAAATTCAGACATACAGAGTTACTTTAGCAGGCACAATTGAAATTAGTAAGGATTACACAATTAATATTTAGATGACAATAATCATGAAATCAGGATATCCCATATTCCAAAGACATTTTTCTTGACTCGTAAATTGAACCCAGGACATATATCCTTTAGCATTGGTCCAATTAAAAAATCTTTATAAAAAGTATCTGACAATGGAAACTATGTCCATTACTTCCTGAGATGAGCGCGTCAAACAAACAAACTCTACCTACACCCTAATAGTGTACCTAAGCAGGCTTAAATATTGAACTGTAATTACAGGTCAGGTCAACGACCCAAATAACTATTTTGTATACGAAGTAATTTTCAGTAGGTTGTTTTGTTGGCTTCGCGGAAATACTGGAACTGTCGCAATGCAGAGGAACTTTCTAAGGAAAATATATATTCAAAGCAATAAGGAATAAATCGAAAAACATACACTGGGGTTTAGGTATTTGTTTTTTAATAATGCTAGCCTTTCTCGATACGTGGGCTATCTAACAAATATAGATTTTTTCCAAATCGGCTCAATAGTTCCTGTGGTTGGCGCGTTCAAAATAACTAAACTAAGCTTTATAATATTAATTGAATGTTGAATTTCGGGGAAATTTCCAAAAAACTGAAAATTGCTAATATCTCGGAACCACTGAATTTTCTTCAGAGGTAAGAGTGGCAAAATTTGTTGCGCTTGGGTCCTTCTATCAATTCCTTCCGAATATACGTCGAATTACAAGTAGCCCTGTATTAGTGAGTACATACATAAAATTAAATAGATTTCTAGAAGCAACATTATAAATCAAAAAGAATAAGTAAATAATAACTATCTAAAAGATCAGCCAAACAAAATCACATACTAAACATAATTTATGCTTCATAAACAACCCCTAAGAAAACACAAAATTATTCCTACGAGAAATGTCGAGATAAACAAGGTTCATTCACCTTTAGTTGTCACAAACAACTAATTTATCTAGAACTTTCTATACTAACAATTGATAGTGAATATAAAACAAATGAATGGGTCAACTTAAACTAGTCTTGTCATATCAGCCTCCCACGCTATTTAGGAATATGTACCCGTATTTGGACTGCTACATCATAGGGGATATAGCTCAGTGGCAGAGCAATCGACTGCAGATCGATAGGTCCCCGGTTCAAATCCGGGTGTCCCCTGGTATTATTCCTTTATTTTTTAAGTTTTTAATTTGAAAAAAATATTAAAATTATGTACTAAGGCATCATATTTTTTACGTAGCTATATTGCTGCTACGAAAGTGCTACGAACTTGCTACGAAAGCTTTTTAAGTTATACCGGGATGAAAGCTTTTCCAAGCTTTTAAGTTATACCGGGACTTAATAGAAAAGAGAACGCTATACTGGTCCAGAGCAGGGGTCCTAAAAGATGATGAAACCAACTAAAACCTTTTATTTTTTATGGAACCCCATAACAAAAATAGCAGTCTTTAATATTTTCGTCTATATTAAAAAGCGAAATCTAGTATATATTAAATGCATTATTAAACTTTAAATTACGTAGTAACTATTAAGAAATATATTTATGACTAGCTTTCCGCCCGCGGCTTTGCCCGCGTGGAATTCGGTTATATTGCGATATAATAAACGACACACAGCGCCATCTACAATCCATCCATCAAGCAAACAATATTTTTTTTTTCCCTCGGGAATATCTATTTTTTCGGGATAAAAAGTACCCTATTATTTAATCCGGACTTCTAACTTTAAATTTCAAAGCAATCGGTTCAGTAGTTACGGCGTGAAAGCGGAACAAACAAACAAACAAACTCACTTTCCGATTTATAATATTAGTAAGGATTTAACTGTATATACATACATATGTCGGAGATAGAGGGCGCCACAATAGCGATAACATCGAACACAGCGCCATCTATCAATTCAGTTTGGAATCAGTGGGGATCACGTGACCGGAAACGCAAGCGCGCCCCACCGCTTGAACACGATCGTCGGTGGAGGGGATGCAGTTACTAATCAAGCGGCGAGACGGAGCGCACACACTTGAGCTCCGGCAGTCGAGGCATACGCTTCCTACCAACGCACGTGTTATGTTTCCGTCTTTGAGTGGTTGTAACCGTCAGTCGAATAAAGTTATTTTAAAACAAGTTACCAGTTATTATCTTCTGCTCGAGTACCCACGACAGTGCCCACATTAAGCCGAAAATAATCTCGGACCATGAGGAGGACCCGATACCTCGCTACTCGGCCACCCTCGACGCCGACATCAGAATTGGGATACACTCGAGCTGAAGAAATTTTGGAAAATTGAGCGATGACGTCACGCTGTGACGAGAATTTGATTGGTAGCAGCGAGCATCTCGTTGAAGCTTGCTATATCAGCAACCCTTGGTGTGTTGATGAACTTTGGTGAGTCATTTCCATTTTATTATGATTGTGGAGCCGAATGCTCAATAATTTTGGGTCCAAGTTTAGTGGCAAACGTGTAAACAATACAGTAAACATGAATCAATCACGGTAGTGTACAAAGTACCCCCATAACCGTGTGAGGAAGATTCTCGATCATCGAGTGCCTCGAGAGTTAGATGTCATAGTTGATGGCAGTGGTAGTGAAACCACATCCGATTAATAATGGCGTGTGTACTCATGCTCAAACCTCTGGACCGCACCTCATGAGTAACATGTGGCGATGGGTCTGTAGGAAATCGTTGGTGCGATTCTGATTTGCGTTGGTGCACAAGTTGTCTGTGTTGGTGCACAGAGTGCTGTATGTGTTGTAGCACATTTAGCGATAGCTATTTTGAGAGTCGTTGGTGCGATTCTGATTTGCGTTGGTGCGCAAGTTGTCTGTGTTGGTGCACAGGCTAGTGCGAGGGTTTCATGAGATTGAGTACGCATTACTTTCAAAATCTGTTTTGATTAATAGTAACCGATAAGTTGCGGTGATTTTGCTTTGCTTAATTTGTTGATCGGAAGTCTTCCAATTAGATGTTATTGTTGTGCAGGAAGCACTGTGTTAAATTAAACCCAAGTAACAAAGTGTTGTTGTTACGAGTGTAATGGGTGTTATGAGTGAGAGATCATTTATCCACGTAGATTTAGTGGAAATACAAACGGTGAAGATGAGTCATTTAGTTTCCATTGGCAGGTTAGCCGAGCTATTTTCTTCTCTGAGTATTTTATCCGCAGGTCCTACATCCGAGGGCGGGTACCAGTCATGGATGACCTTGCCCACTAATCACTGCCTTGGTCATATAATGGGTTGATGATCCTGATGTTGATGCAGCGGAAAAACTCGTATACCCGTACTGCTGATTGCTACTGAGCATACGTTACAAGATGTCAATATGGTAATGGAGTGCTGAACGAGAGTTGAGTGCAGCGTGAAACAACCGGAAGCAGGAAGGATAAACCTGGTGAGATCAATCCAGTTTTGTTTTGTGTAATTTCCAAAGTCGTTAATCCTTGACGTTGATTATTGTCCACTATCTTGTCACTTTAGTAGTGATGCACGAGAACTCGGGTTCGACCCCCGGGCGAAGTCAAAGTCCTTGATGGCTTTGATGCTATAATCCATTACGATAACAAGATTGATGATGTAATCCCCATCTCGTATTTGCGTTGAGATGTATGTCGCTTATCAAATTGGATAGTTAATTGCCTTTATACTTGAGCTTAGATAGAGCTTAATTATGTGATAGCTTTCATTTCAAATAGTGAGAAGGAAGTCCAACAAGTACAAAGTAAAGAGTTTGGTTCTTTCCTGATAAAACAGTACGCTGTTTTGATTCATTGCTTACTTTACTACTTGCTCAATTAACTCGCACTGAGTTGGTATGCTTTAATTTGTGTGTCAGACTGTAGATTTGTTGGTAAAGTGTTACCTTACTGAGTGATTATGTTGTGTTAAGCTGTACCTATGATGGATATCGGGGTGACTTGGAAAAGTCCCGTTGGCCTGTGTGATGGCATCGGGTGACTGGGAAGAGACCTGTGTAGTCTGTGGTACAGTCGGTGTCATGTCTCTGTGCTTGTGGTCCCTTAGAAGGTCTGAAGAGGGCAGGTGGCTCAAACGGGCAAGGGACAAAATGCATTGATGAGAATGGCAACCTTAGTTGTGATGGTTCCTGTAATTACAAATTGAAAGTCTGACTAGCAATGAGAGCAGAAGCCATAAAGTGTACCTGGTTTATAGAATTGCACAGCTAATTGCCTTTGTACATGAGATAGCTTAGGCAGACCGTAACACACTGACTGCTTTGAATTGTAAACGTAACTACAAATTTGCTCACGATCGTCTTAGAAAGATGCCACAAAGTGAAGTATCTGAATTGATCACGGACTTAGAATCTGATTTACGTTATTGTAAAATTTTTGACCAAAATGACTAGTTGTCTGGGTCAATGCGACCACTGTCTGGGTCAATGCGACCACAATCTGGGTCAATGCGACCACAATCTGGGTCAATGCGACCACAATCTGGGTCAATGCGACCACAATCTGGGTCAATGCGACCACAATCTGGGTCAATGTGACCACTGTCTGGGTCAATGTGACCACTGTCTGGGTCAATGTGACCACCGTCTGGGTCTGAGTGAGACCACTGTTTTGGGCCTCGAGGAGGTTACGCTGCTGAGCAGCCAGGGTTATGTTTGTGTGATGTCTTAGTTTATGTAAAGTTCACTGTACGTTTAAAGAATATTCCGATTATGGTCACTTTTGAGGTATCTTTAGACCTTTTTTTGTTTACTTGGTGGTCAGAGATGACCGAGCGATGGTAAATACTACTTGTGGTGGTTTTCCCTTTACAGATTCACACGAGGACGTGTGATGCGCAGGATGGCCGTGTCGGAGATAGAGGGCGCCACAATAGCGATAACATCGAACACAGCGCCATCTATCAATTCAGTTTGGAATCAGTGGGGATCACGTGACCGGAAACGCAAGCGCGCCCCACCGCTTGAACACGATCGTCGGTGGAGGGGATGCAGTTACTAATCAAGCGGCGAGACGGAGCGCACACACTTGAGCTCCGGCAGTCGAGGCATACGCTTCCTACCAACGCACGTGTTATGTTTCCGTCTTTGAGTGGTTGTAACCGTCAGTCGAATAAAGTTATTTTAAAACAAGTTACCAGTTATTATCTTCTGCTCGAGTACCCACGACAGTGCCCACATTAAGCCGAAAATAATCTCGGACCATGAGGAGGACCCGATACCTCGCTACTCGGCCACCCTCGACGCCGACATCAGAATTGGGATACACTCGAGCTGAAGAAATTTTGGAAAATTGAGCGATGACGTCACGCTGTGACGAGAATTTGATTGGTAGCAGCGAGCATCTCGTTGAAGCTTGCTATATCAGCAACCCTTGGTGTGTTGATGAACTTTGGTGAGTCATTTCCATTTTATTATGATTGTGGAGCCGAATGCTCAATAATTTTGGGTCCAAGTTTAGTGGCAAACGTGTAAACAATACAGTAAACGTGAATCAATCACGGTAGTGTACAAAGTACCCCCATAACCATGTGAGGAAGATTCTCGATCATCGAGTGCCTCGAGAGTTAGATGTCATAGTTGATGGCAGTGGTAGTGTAACCACATCCGATTAATAATGGCGTGTGTACTCAAGCTCAAACCTCTGGACCGCACCTCATGAGTAACATGTGGCGATGGGTCTGTAAGAAATCGTTGGTGCGATTTCGATCTGTGTTGGTGCACAGAGTGCTTTATGTGTTGTAGCACATTTAGCGATAGCTATTTTGAGAGTCGTTGGTGCGATTCTGATTTGCGTTGGTGCGCAAGTTGTCTGTGTTGGTGCACAGGCTAGGGCGAGGGTTTCATGAGATTGAGTACGCATTACTTTCAAAATCTGTTTTGATTAATAGTAACCGATAAGTTGCGGTGATTTTGCTTTGCTTAATTTGTTGATCGGAAGTCTTCCAATTAGATGTTATTGTTGTGCAGGAAGCACTGTGTTAAATTAAACCCAAGTAACAAAGTGTTGTTATTACGAGTGTAATGGGTGTTATGAGTGAGAGATCATTTATCCACGTAGATTTAGTGGAAATACAAACGGTGAAGATGAGTCATTTAGTTTCCATTGGCAGGTTAGCCGAGCTATTTTCTTCCTGAGTATTTTATCCGCAGGTCCTACATCCGAGGGCGGGTACCAGTCATGGATGACCTTGCCCACTAATCACTGCCTTGGTCATATAACGGGTTGATGATCCTGATGTTGATGCAGCGGAAAAACTCGTATACCCGTACTGCTGATTGCTACTGAGCATATGTTACAAGATGTCAATATGGTAATGGAATGCTGAACGAGAGTTGAGTGCAGCGTGTAACAACCGAAAGCAGGAGTGATGAACCTGGTGAGATCAATCCAGTTTTATTATTTGTGTACTTTCTAAAGTCTGTAATCCTTGACGTTGATTATTGTCGAGAATCTTGTCACTTTAGTAGTGATGCACAAGGACTCGGGTTCGACCCCCGGGCGAAGTCAAAGTCCTTGATGGTTGTGATGCTATAATCCGTTACGATAACAAGATTGATGAATTTGATGATGTAAATCTGTCTGTTAAATGACGAAAGTAATGCCCATCTCGTATTTGCGTTGAGATGTATGTCGCTTATCAAATTGGATAGTTAATTGCCTTTATACTTGAGCTTAGATAGAGCTTAATTATGTGATAGCTTTCATTTCAAATAGTGAGAAGGAAGTCCAACAGGCACAAAATAAAGAGTTTGGTTCTTTCCTGATAAAACAGTACGCTGTTTTGATTCATTGCTTACTTTACTACTTGCTCACTTAACTCGCACTGAGTTGGTATGCTTTAATTTGTGTGTCAGACTGTAGATTTGTTGGTAAAGTGTTACCTTACTGAGTGATTATGTTGTGTTAAGCTGTACCTATGATGGATATCGGGGTGACTTGGAAAAGTCCCGTTGGCCTGTGTGATGGCATCGGGTGACTGGGAAGAGACCTGTGTAGTCTGTGGTACAGTCGGTGTCATGTCTCTGTGCTTGTGGTCCCTTAGAAGGTCTGAAGAGGGCAGACGGCTCAAACAGGCAAGGGACACAATGATGCATTGATGAGAATGGCAGCCGTAGTTGTGATGGTTCTTGTAATTTCAATTGAAAGTCTGACTAGCAATGAGGGTAGAAGCCACAAAGTGTATCTGGTTTATCGAATTGCATAGCTAATTGCCTTTGTACATGAGCCAGCTTAGACAGACCATTACAAACTAAAAACTTTGAATTGTAAACCTACCTACAAATTTGCTCACGATAAGTTAAGGAAAATGCCAGAAGGTCATGTACTAGTCGAAGTTGATGTAACGGATGATCTTGTCACTAACAATGATAATTTGTTCGACCGTACCAGTAGTCAGTAGTAGCGTTTGAGACCGTAGCGTGTAGCCACAGGGGTGGTGTACCCGGGCTATCCGATGAGTGGATATGCGTACTGTGATGTGTGAGAGAGCAATAAGATTGCTATTCGGCTGGAGAGCCGTGGCATTAGAAGTCTCTATTCGAGTGTTTTTGGTAGCTTAACTCGGTGAAGTTTTGGTCGTATCACGTTAGATGTTAGCGATATAGGTGGCAATAGTTAATTGTCACTAGCTGCTGCGGCAGCCGGGCCATGAGTGGTGTATGTGATCTTATTGTTTGATTATGTCAATTTTGAAGTTCGATAATTATGAGGCTTAGAGGAACCTTTTGTGTGTAGTTGTTAAAATAATTCTGAAGTTTGTTGAGTCGGTATACTGAGTTGTCATTGTAATCAAAGGTCACGGTCAGAGATGACCGAGCGATGGTAAATACTACTTGTGGTGGTTTTTACTTTACAGAATTCACACGAGGACGTGTGATGCGCAGGATGGCCGTGTCGGAGATAGAGGGCGCCACAATAGCGATAACATCGAACACAGCGCCATCTATCAATTCAGTTTGGAATCAGTGGGGATCACGTGACCGGAAACGCAAGCGCGCCCCACCGCTTGAACACGATCGTCGGTGGAGGGGATGCAGTTACTAATCAAGCGGCGAGACGGAGCGCACACACTTGAGCTCCGGCAGTCGAGGCATACGCTTCCTACCAACGCACGTGTTATGTTTCCGTCTTTGAGTGGTTGTAACCGTCAGTCGAATAAAGTTATTTTAAAACAAGTTACCAGTTATTATCTTCTGCTCGAGTACCCACGACAGTGCCCACATTAAGCCGAAAATAATCTCGGACCATGAGGAGGACCCGATACCTCGCTACTCGGCCACCCTCGACGCCGACATCAGAATTGGGATACACTCGAGCTGAAGAAATTTTGGAAAATTGAGCGATGACGTCACGCTGTGACGAGAATTTGATTGGTAGCAGCGAGCATCTCGTTGAAGCTTGCTATATCAGCAACCCTTGGTGTGTTGATGAACTTTGGTGAGTCATTTCCATTTTATTATGATTGTGGAGCCGAATGCTCAATAATTTTGGGTCCAAGTTTAGTGGCAAACGTGTAAACAATACAGTAAACATGAATCAATCACGGTAGTGTACAAAGTACCCCCATAACCGTGTGAGGAAGATTCTCGATCATCGAGTGCCTCGAGAGTTAGATGTCATAGTTGATGGCAGTGGTAGTGAAACCACATCCGATTAATAATGGCGTGTGTACTCATGCTCAAACCTCTGGACCGCACCTCATGAGTAACATGTGGCGATGGGTCTGTAGGAAATCGTTGGTGCGATTCTGATTTGCGTTGGTGCACAAGTTGTCTGTGTTGGTGCACAGAGTGCTGTATGTGTTGTAGCACATTTAGCGATAGCTATTTTGAGAGTCGTTGGTGCGATTCTGATTTGCGTTGGTGCGCAAGTTGTCTGTGTTGGTGCACAGGCTAGTGCGAGGGTTTCATGAGATTGAGTACGCATTACTTTCAAAATCTGTTTTGATTAATAGTAACCGATAAGTTGCGGTGATTTTGCTTTGCTTAATTTGTTGATCGGAAGTCTTCCAATTAGATGTTATTGTTGTGCAGGAAGCACTGTGTTAAATTAAACCCAAGTAACAAAGTGTTGTTGTTACGAGTGTAATGGGTGTTATGAGTGAGAGATCATTTATCCACGTAGATTTAGTGGAAATACAAACGGTGAAGATGAGTCATTTAGTTTCCATTGGCAGGTTAGCCGAGCTATTTTCTTCTCTGAGTATTTTATCCGCAGGTCCTACATCCGAGGGCGGGTACCAGTCATGGATGACCTTGCCCACTAATCACTGCCTTGGTCATATAATGGGTTGATGATCCTGATGTTGATGCAGCGGAAAAACTCGTATACCCGTACTGCTGATTGCTACTGAGCATACGTTACAAGATGTCAATATGGTAATGGAGTGCTGAACGAGAGTTGAGTGCAGCGTGAAACAACCGGAAGCAGGAAGGATAAACCTGGTGAGATCAATCCAGTTTTGTTTTGTGTAATTTCCAAAGTCGTTAATCCTTGACGTTGATTATTGTCCACTATCTTGTCACTTTAGTAGTGATGCACGAGAACTCGGGTTCGACCCCCGGGCGAAGTCAAAGTCCTTGATGGCTTTGATGCTATAATCCATTACGATAACAAGATTGATGATGTAATCCCCATCTCGTATTTGCGTTGAGATGTATGTCGCTTATCAAATTGGATAGTTAATTGCCTTTATACTTGAGCTTAGATAGAGCTTAATTATGTGATAGCTTTCATTTCAAATAGTGAGAAGGAAGTCCAACAAGTACAAAGTAAAGAGTTTGGTTCTTTCCTGATAAAACAGTACGCTGTTTTGATTCATTGCTTACTTTACTACTTGCTCAATTAACTCGCACTGAGTTGGTATGCTTTAATTTGTGTGTCAGACTGTAGATTTGTTGGTAAAGTGTTACCTTACTGAGTGATTATGTTGTGTTAAGCTGTACCTATGATGGATATCGGGGTGACTTGGAAAAGTCCCGTTGGCCTGTGTGATGGCATCGGGTGACTGGGAAGAGACCTGTGTAGTCTGTGGTACAGTCGGTGTCATGTCTCTGTGCTTGTGGTCCCTTAGAAGGTCTGAAGAGGGCAGGTGGCTCAAACGGGCAAGGGACAAAATGCATTGATGAGAATGGCAACCTTAGTTGTGATGGTTCCTGTAATTACAAATTGAAAGTCTGACTAGCAATGAGAGCAGAAGCCATAAAGTGTACCTGGTTTATAGAATTGCACAGCTAATTGCCTTTGTACATGAGATAGCTTAGGCAGACCGTAACACACTGACTGCTTTGAATTGTAAACGTAACTACAAATTTGCTCACGATCGTCTTAGAAAGATGCCACAAAGTGAAGTATCTGAATTGATCACGGACTTAGAATCTGATTTACGTTATTGTAAAATTTTTGACCAAAATGACTAGTTGTCTGGGTCAATGCGACCACAGTCTGGGTCAATGCGACCACAATCTGGGTCAATGCGACCACAATCTGGGTCAATGCGACCACAATCTGGGTCAATGCGACCACAATCTGGGTCAATGCGACCACAATCTGGGTCAATGTGACCACTGTCTGGGTCAATGTGACCACTGTCTGGGTCAATGTGACCACCGTCTGGGTCTGAGTGAGACCACTGTTTTGGGCCTCGAGGAGGTTACGCTGCTGAGCAGCCAGGGTTATGTTTGTGTGATGTCTTAGTTTATGTAAAGTTCACTGTACGTTTAAAGAATATTCCGATTATGGTCACTTTTGAGGTATCTTTAGACCTTTTTTTGTTTACTTGGTGGTCAGAGATGACCGAGCGATGGTAAATACTACTTGTGGTGGTTTTCCCTTTACAGATTCACACGAGGACGTGTGATGCGCAGGATGGCCGTGTCGGAGATAGAGGGCGCCACAATAGCGATAACATCGAACACAGCGCCATCTATCAATTCAGTTTGGAATCAGTGGGGATCACGTGACCGGAAACGCAAGCGCGCCCCACCGCTTGAACACGATCGTCGGTGGAGGGGATGCAGTTACTAATCAAGCGGCGAGACGGAGCGCACACACTTGAGCTCCGGCAGTCGAGGCATACGCTTCCTACCAACGCACGTGTTATGTTTCCGTCTTTGAGTGGTTGTAACCGTCAGTCGAATAAAGTTATTTTAAAACAAGTTACCAGTTATTATCTTCTGCTCGAGTACCCACGACAGTGCCCACATGTAGCCGAAAATAATCTCGGACCACGAGGAGGACCCGATTCCTCGCTACTCGGCCACCCTCGACGCCGACACATATATCATAAACCTAGCAACATGATTGTATGAGCGCAATCCGTTTAACGCAATCATGACATCCGTTCCTTCAATTGAGATTAAATCGGTACGGAGCGTGTAATGAAACGCTCTGTATGCTGTTCTATTTGTCTATGTAAAATGGCTGAACCGATTTACATGGCATTTCGTATGATGATAGGCTGAACATATCAAGCTTGTTTTAAAATTATATTCCTTGACACGTTGAACGCCAAGTGTCCGATAAATAATGGATTTTCTATTGTCTCGTGGACCAATGGCGTTCAATCAATAATGGTCCAATTTGAAAAATTCTTTCAGTGTTAGATAGCCCATTTATCGAGGAAGGCTATAGGCTAGTTTTTATCCGGGTGCGCCGAGTAGTTCCCACGGGAAAGCGGGCGAAGCCGCTGGCAGAAGCTAGTAAATAAATAAATAAAAGGCAACTATACTTACGACATCATCTTTGGAGTCACACTCGCAGAAGACATTGGAGATGCTGGGCGGGTGGCTGTCCAGAGCTCGCACCAGCTCAACGCCGATACCTTGCTGGAACAGACATAAACACATGTTAATATCATGGATAAACTACTCTTAAAAGTTATGGCACACACGGCTCGGCACGACACGGCTCAAATATAAATGGATGTGATTGGTTTCTACATAGTCATTCATGAGCCATTAAATTTGACAAGAACTCTAATTGTACTCCTCTTTGGAGTTTCTTCCACAAGTTCTTCTTAATAGCAAAATAAGAAAACCGGCCAAGTGCGAGTTGGACTGGCGCACGAAGGGTTCCGTATCATTTTCTATGAAAACTGAACGCCTAAATCTATTACCTACAACTAGCCAAAATACAAACATTTTTCGGCAACAAAAAATTACTTTGTTTTTCATACAAATATATGAATAACAACGTTATAATTTGCGCTTTGTCGGCGTGGTTGATTTACACATTGGTACCAAATTTCAGCTTTCTAGCGCTAACAGTCTCTGAGATTATCCGCGGACGGACGGACAGACGGACGGACAGACAGACATGGCGAAACTATAATGGTTCCTAGTTTACTACGGAACCCTAAAAAGGTGTTTTGAGATCTTTTCTTGATAAAAATTGGATCAGTAGTTTTCATTTCATGCGATAGACAAGACTATGTATTACTTTTGGATTTATAAAATTATCCGCACGCATCCCGTGGGCACTACTGGCCGTACCCAGATAAAATGTACCCTATGTTACTCGGGGATAATGTAACTTCCCAACAGTGACAGAATTATTCGAATCGGTCTAGTATATCCGGAGCCTATTCGTTACAAACAGACAAATTTTTCCTCTTTATTATATTAGGTAAGATACTGCTGGGCACAGGCCTCCTCTCTGTGTGAGAGGAGCAGTGGGACGATAAAAAGGCTACAAAAAAAGATAGAAGTAGATACTATTTAACTTCAAAAACTATACTTTACTACTACCAGGTTAAGAAACCCGGATAGACATTACAAACCGATTAAAACAAAAGACGCAATTCGATTTAAAATCGATTAACTCCATAACATTGCCCAACACAATTGAGGTAACCGATTACTCAAATCGATTTGTTAATAAAATGCAATAGGTCAATCAAAGTTTGTTTCTATCACTGGTAGAAAGTTACATTATTCGCGAGTGCTATAGGTTATATTTTATTCGGGTACGGGGAGTATTTCCCACGGGACGCGAGTGAAACCGCGGGACAACGTCTAGTCATTTAATAATATAAGACCACACAACATGTCTAATAATATTATAGGTAGCAACAATAATAAAAATATCAACAACAATATTATCACGTACAATACCAATACATTATGACAGATAAGGACAACACTATACATTATGCGTCACTTTCTCTGTCATTATAGCAACATGAATTAGTTAGACGTCAAACTTTATGTCGTTACAGAAAAGTGTGAGAGATACAACAAACGCATTTTTTTGCTGTTTTGTTAATAGAAAATGGTACGAAACCCCTTGAACGCGAGTCGGTCTAGCACTTAGCCGGTTTTTTAATTTCATCAAAAAGGTTTAAGATTAAGAGAACCTCATGGTCTTTTTTACATCGTCAAACCTTTGATAGAAAGTTATAGATAGGCTATCTGACAGATATTGTCATAAAAAAGTAGTCAAATTAAAAATATTTCTATGGCATGACATTGACCCTTAATATCTTGTAATTCTCAAAATAATCGTACTCCAATATCCAAATTCTGTATCTAAAATATTAGTTTCCCTTGTTTTTGTCGATAGCATTCCGCAAATAGCGATTTACCAAAAAAAACATTGCTTATGTCAAAATTCTCCCAGCAAGACAATACAAAAATAAAAATTACAAAAATAAATATAGTTTTTCTTTTTTTCTGGCTAATAGGCATGACGACAAAAAAAATCTAATTAGTCCGTCTTTTAGATTATAAAAAAATATTGCATACGTATTTTTTAGTTTTTCATCTAAACAAATAATTACGTAGTTATAGACCGCTGTAATTGCGCGTGACGTCACGCCTACGTACAATTTTGACATAGGCGTGACGTCAGGACCCCCCACTCCTGAACTTTGATACTCATTATCTTTGTTATTATTGATAGATTTTTAAAAACAAAAAATACGTGTCCAATATTTTGCGATAATCTAAATTACGGACTAAATGGATTTGCTTATTTTTTACCCTGTCGTCATGCCTATTATTACCTGTCTAGTAACCCACGCATTCCGCGACACTTTTCCCTCATATTACATAAATGTCGCCGAAACAATCGATTGCTATGACCTGCCAAGGTCAAGGTCGAAGTCACACGCACGAGTCANCTGTCTAGTAACCCACGCATTCCGCGACACTTTTCCCTCATATTACATAAATGTCGCCGAAACAATCGATTGCTATGACCTGCCAAGGTCAAGGTCGAAGTCACACGCACGAGTCACACGACACAAGTCTTTTGTGCCCACTGTTGATGGGTACGGATTTCATAGCTGCTATTTACTTTAAATATGTAGTTGGTAGTATGTAAGGTCACGGTACCCGAATCAGTCAAATTTACCAATCAAACATTAACCTACCACTATTATGATAAGGTTGAAAATCTATTGCAGTTTGTCTGTAACTATGTTCTTATTCAATTTTGATTGGTTAGAAAAACTGGGGAAATATAACGAGCTTCCCGCCAAAAATAGCGTCAAAGCTTGACAGCTCGGTACAACTTAAGTTGACAGAAAAACATAAAACGTTGGAAGTACCTAAGATTAAACAAATATTGAAACAATTTAAATTGAATATGGACGCATTTTGTCGTGCGTCTGGGAATTTTATTGAGTTAATTTACTGTTCACATGCTTTAAAAGATTTATACGCTTATATTACAGGAATCATTAATTGTTAAAATATTGTACATACACTAGCTATTAACTTAAAGCAGGCATAGGTAAAGTAAGAATTCCAAAGAATGACTTGTCATGTAAATTAAACTACCGGTTAAATTGCAGTATCAAAGGTCATAATTACAGCTTGCTCGATTATTATCCATGGCTGTCTGTTTTCCATAGTTAATTTTATACTCGTTCATAACAAATTAAAACAAGTAGTTGACATGTGTATGGGTTATTTGCTGACCATGACACAGAAAATGGTATTTTTTTTTAATAAAATTGACAAAATTTAAACGTTAAATATGAAATTTTATAAAGCAGCAGTGAAGTGGTTTAAAGATAGAAAAAAAATAAGACTCAAAAGGGTCAAACTAAAAATATTCCCGGAGAAAATACTAGGTACCAACTACCTAACAGAAATAGTTTACAAAACAAAATTAGCCAACGTTTAAGACGATCAAATAATTTATAAGAAGTAAAACGATTAATCTTTTTAATAATTATAACTAAAACACGAGACATCAAACTCACGCGACGGCAAAATAATTAAATGTTGCCAACACGCTAGAAAAAGTACCAAAAATAAGTGGAAAAAATATCTCTGTCAATACTGGCACAAAATCGACAGTTTAATCTTTTATTTTTAGATCTAGGTATGTACTTGAGCATACATGACATTGATTGAGTGATAGGCTGCAAACATATATTGGTGACAATATTTGTGCCAAATGTGGCACATTCGCGAGCGTTGGTTGCGAAGACACACTATACACAGGACAACTTTTGAAGTATAATAAACAGTCGGGTTTTCATAAATTAAACCTACGCACTATTCCAACTAAACTTAACTGACTTTTGGGAAAAAAAAACAGAAAAACAGTCCTACTGACTTTGTGCTATGAATGCTATTTAGCCACAAACTAACTCACAAATACAAATGGGAAAATTAAAATATTCTTTCATTGAAAAATAACCAACAGTCTTAGCGGGAATTGGGGAATTTATATATCTCAATCTTCACATTGGACCAGCATTGAGACCAACATTTGTACCAACCATACGAGTTAGGCCGAATTTTCTTACAGAGACAATTTGTCTTGCCAGAAACACGTTCCGTTGGCAAGCTATATAATATGCTGGCTGGCTGCCAAACTTCTATTGTTGTTATATCTTGTACGTTGTCAAAGCAAATGAGATCGTTTCCTTGTTAATTTATTGATGGAAGTTATTGATTTTGTGGTTGCTGATTTTGTAGATTTTGGTACCTATCTGATCTTGCTGTAAAGGTCTTGTTATGTTTACTTACGTATGATACTGGATAATGTAATACTTCACGTAAACTAGTCTTCAATATGCTAGTATTCTGCTGACTAATCAGTCGGCCAACAGTTGGTCCGATGGCAGGCATTTTTTTTTAAAGAAAATTGTAAATCTAACCTGTTTAGACCGACGTCTTATGAAAATAAAAAGTACCCGACAAAATGTCGGCAAAATACCCAATCATTGTAATGTGCATACTAACTTTCATCTTCATATTGATTTATCAGCCCAAGCAACAATCGGACGACAAGCAGCCGTTCCCAATAACCTATCTATCACTGGATTTGCCTACTAGAGATAGAATTTTGACAGAAGTCCATTACAAGTAATGTCAAATTCCTATCTCTAGTAAGCAAATCCAGAGATAAATAGAATATTGATTGCTCTTAGAGACAAAATTTCCACTATACGTCCTGACGTGCAATTGTAACAACGATGGCCATTGAGTAGCTTTACGCGAACTCCCAAGCATAGGAGAGTCACCGTCGCTTCGAGTTGCTTTGTGAAAGTTTCTAAAACCCACATTTTCGGTCCGACCCAGAATTCGAACTCGGGATCTTGTGCACGTGCTCAACGGGGCAGATTATTGAATGAACCACACCCAAAATGAATGGCATAAGCCCCTTGTAATTTGGGACGACCCTATCGCCGTGAACAAAGCAAGAATCAAGGGTTCGGGAAGGCAAAAATTAAAAGAGTAAGGATTTTATTGTGTATAAACTGTTTTATAAGAAAGACGGTGTGTTGAAAAAGATTGGATTTAGATTTTTTTTCTTGTTCAACTTTTAGTCTTTCAATTTATGACCTTGACCTTGACTTTAAATTATCGTCAAATAAAGAATGGTAATATATTTCCACAATTTCTTTATACATGTAGGGCCACATGAAGTCTTTCTTTTTTTGATAATAAAACCCACAGCCCGCCCAGGTCAGATAGTCTAATAATTAATTTTCAATCCTCAATCGAATCACAAACAAAATAATAGAGAATCTATACTTAAATCGAGTGAGTGAAAGTAATCGAGAACGGATCACGCCAGCCGGAGATCCGCGTTCTAATTTTAAATTCTCCCGCCAATCGACCTACATTCTCAGAGCTTCCTGAGGAACGTTCCTTTTGACAGATTAGATTTTTTTTATTATACACTATTGGTTCAATAAACTCGGAAAATAGAAAGAATATACAATTATTTTCGGCTATAAATTCTGTTATGTTTTAGTACGATATAAACCTAGAAAAGACAATTTTATGTTTTTGTAAAGTGAAACAGAAAATCCTATGTTTTATTGCATGCAGCAAGAACGTACTGAATGTTTTCCCGCTAAATAGCAGTATAAGCTAACTCCCTGGGGACTTGCATAAAAAACTAGTGTTGATTCAATGTTTTAATAAAAAATGATTAAAAATCTCTACTCATGAACCTACCACTTTATTAAACACTAGCCGTTTTCCCGCGGTTTCACTCGCATCCCGTGGGAATTACTGCCCCTAC
>NWSH02000571.1:209520-220598 GCA_002382865.2 Heliothis virescens
GGTTTTTTCATGTTTTACCTAAGTTAACATTCAATATGAGGCGTGGTCTTATGATTGGCGGTTATAATATCCCACAAAGTAATTTCTGATGTCCGTCCTTGTTTAACTCCGAAACTTCTTTCAATTCAAATGTAGCTGTCGAAACTATGATATTTCGCAATAAAACGTTTTTTACAGTTACATTTAAATTGTAAGAAGTTTCGGAGTTAAACAAGGACATCAGAAATTACTTTGTGGGATATTATAACCGCCAATCATAAGATCACGCCTCATATTGAATGTTAACTTAGGTAAAACATGAAAAAAACATTTTATAGGTATTTGCATTTCCCGCTTCTATTGGTCGCATTCACCTTAATGCACTTATTTATTTGTTTGACAATATCAAATAAGTCTTGAAACTAACTACGAAATACTTTAAATCAGTTAAAAATGCGTTATTTGTCCGAATAGTTGGTATCCGTCGACATCAGTTGCCCACGTGTGGCAACACCCGGGTCAAAGGTCCGCTTAATCAGAACAAGAACACAATAATTAACACGATTTTTTATTTTTAGTTAAATTAGTTAAATGACGAAAGGTTTTTATTTCAATGTCAATTAAATGATAAATTGTGGAGTCATGTTAAGGCAAATGCGACGCCTGGAAGCGGGAATTTCAAATATAAAATGTTTTTTCATGTTTTACCTAAGTTAACATTCAATATGAGGCGTGATCTTATCTTTCGCGGTTATTTTATGACACAAAGTAATTTCTGATGTCCTTATTTAACTCCGAAACTTCTTACAATTCAAATGTTCTGTCGGATTGCCGTCCCATCGGGTTATGAGAGTGAGGGAATAGGGAGTGCACCTGTGTCTGCGCAAATGCTTGTGCACTATAATATGTCGTGCGCAGCTGGCTGATCTCCTTATATGAGAATAGCCGCCGTGGCCGGCAATCGGCCTTGGACGCCATTATCTTTCAATTTGTCCATCTTTTCTTTGGTCTTCGTCTCTCTCTCCATCCAATACTATAAAAGGGATTTTTCCGGAATGTAGTAGGTAGATAATATACCTATTAAAAGCTGCTTTTAAATTTAGCAATCTCCATGTGTCAAGTACGGTCACCCATCCGAACAATGACAGCGGCATGCAAGTTCGCGATAAACGATGATATCATTCATATTACAAAATACCTACATTTAATAATTTTAAACATTGATAGTTCTTGAGGTCGTAGTTCAAATAACAATGATAGATAATTAATGGTTAAACGAACTTACCTTAAGTGATGTTTGACCATAATTATACGAGACGTTACATCCGAAGAGATTTAATTAACAATGTAGTAGTTTCACTTCTCAATGTACTAGGCGTCGCACATAATTTTTAGAGCTGTAGAAATAAAAATCAAATTATCAACTTTTAAATTAAAGATGTCAACCTCCGCCGACCGCAGCGCCCTCTCCGCGCAACTTCATTCATTTTGGAGCAAGAAGTCTCGTTTGATGAATTGTTTGATGGGCTTTAGTTTCTGGGTTCGGGAGGGACTTAAATCTCTTCGGATGTAACGTCTCGTATAATTATGGTCAAACATCACTTAAGGTAAGTTCGTTTAACCATTAATTATACTTACGACGTTACATCCTCAAGATTTAATTAACAATGTAGATGTTTAGCGCATTCATTCAAACGAGATTAGGACAAGAATTTAACGAATAATGAACATAATCAAGACTAGCCTTTATTGACATAACAAAATGCAATGGCCTTAATTGCAATTAACAAATAACAAACCAAAATTGTTTCCTCTGCATAATGTGAACATCATAATTATTATGAAATGATAAGTGCACACTAATCACTAATGTTGCTTACGTTACATCAACAATCGTAAATTGCCTCCGCAAAAGCATTGTCCTCATCTATTGATATAGGACGATTATAAAATTTAGCAAAGGTAAGAGATTCTCCAGACCATCCCGCAGCTTTTTTAATTAAATCTAATGGAACCCCTTTACGGCGCGCGGCCGAGGTTGACGCGTGACGGGTGCTATGCGCAGTAAAAACCCCTGTATCAATACCACTCTCCGTCAACACGTCTCTAATCCATCTGCTTATAGTTCCTGAACTAGCGTTATGGATTGGTTTCTTGGTGGTGAGAATAAGTCTTTCAGTCAGTGGTAAGCTCCTATAAACTTTAGTAGCTTCAATATACGTGGACAATGTTTTTGCTGGACAGACTTCTTCTCTGTTACTGAAAAAAGGAATAATTAATTTAGGGGGCAATCTATTGGGAGCCGAAGTTTTGATTAAATCGTTTATATAAATAACTATCTTCGCGCTACTCACTTCAACACTAGACACCCGTATAAGCGATAGCGTCTGCACACGTTGTGCAGTTGACAATGCGAGCAGAGCTACTAACTTTTTGGTTAGAGAGGCAAGGGTTAGTTCCTTATTTGGATACAATTTTGAAAGATAATCTAATACCAGATTAGGGTCCCATGTATATGTATATCTGGGGAAAGAAGGTTTGGTTCTATATACTCCTTTCATAAACCTGATAATTCGATCATCCTCACTTATAGATTTACCCAATAATAATGCCAGTGCGGAACGACAGGTGTTGAGGGTTGAAAAATTTGCACCTAAATTATATTCCTTAACTAAAAATTCTAGAATACTTGGAATATTCTTATCAAATATATGTATATTCTTTTCAATACAAAAGAGCCACCATTTTCTTATTACGACGTTATACTGCTTGAGAGTGCTATCAGCTAAAGATGAAATTATTATTTTAATAGCACTTTCTGGTAACGATTGCGCTACGTACGATTGCTTGATAATACTGATGACACCAGGATAAGTCCCCTCCAAAGTGGGTGTGGTGTCCTGAAAGGTGATAAAAGTAATGAGGGACTCGGTTCCAAATAAACAACCTGATTCTGACAAAGGGATAAAAACAGCGGGTACCATGGCTGGCTAGGCCAATAGGGCACAACTAAAATACCAGTGGCTTTATCCGTGATTATTTTCCTTAAGCATTTAAGAATCAATGAGAACGGGGGAAAAGCGTAGAAAAAATAATGTGACCAGTCTATTGTAAATGCATCAATATTATAAGCTGAAGGATCTCGTTTCCACGATATGTATTTTTTACATTTCGTATTTAATCGAGAGGCAAACAAATCTATTTGGGGGTGTCCAAAAGCATGTGTAATTTTATCAAAAGCAGATGAAGCTAAGTCCCACTCAATATCAATATTTAATCGTCTAGATTCGTGATCCGCCTCTGTATTCTCTTTAGACTTGATGTAAGAAGCAAAAACGTAGAGATTTCTTTGTTCACACCATTGCCAAATTTTTCTAGCAATATCATTAAGATGTGCCAACTGAACTCCCCCGTACTTATTGATATATGCTATAGCTGTAGTATTATCGATCCTAAGCAAAATCTCCTTATTACGAAGATCTCTAGCGAAGCACTGAAGACCGATAAAAGCTGCTTTTAATTCTAAAAGGTTTATTTGTTCCTTAGATTCTGTGGCACTCCAAAAACCGTGAGTGCGTACTCCATTACAAAATATACCCCAACCAGTTAGGGATGAATCAGAGAATATTTCTAGATCATACCTACCACCTCGTATTGGATTTTTAGCTGTTAATATATTATTTTGCCACCAATAAAACTCTGACTTAAGATCAGGCGAAAGGTTCATGACACAGTCGTAACTACCTTTATAATCCCGCAATGCTAGTAACTTTTCACGTTCGAAACGTTTCGTGTATAACCACCCATATGCAATTGCTGGGCAAACAGAGCAGAGTAATCCTAGATACTTTGCAAAATCTCTAATAATCAAAGATTTCTTTTTAGCAACCCTTTTTGTTTGGTCAAGTATTTTTTGACGTTTCGATACAGGTAGCATCAGACACATTTCTTGAGAATTTATTTCGAAACCAAGAAATTTTTGAATTTGCTTCGGCACAAGCCTACTTTTTTCTTTATTAATTATAAAACCTAATCTTTCTAAAACATGTACCGCAGTTGCTGTACTTTCTTTACAACTATTAAAAGAGTTATTTATGCATAACAAGTCATCTAAATAAACAACTAGGAGTAACCCCTGGTTTCTAAGATGGGTTATCACTGGCTTCATTAATTTTGTAAAAATAAAAGGTGCTATAGACAAGCCAAAAGGGAGACATTGAAATTCAAAAATAGAGCCTTGAAATCGAAAACGCAGATATTTTTTACAAGAATTGTGAATGGGCAGTAAAAAGTATGCTTCTTGCAAATCCATAGTTGTCATGAAACAATCTTTGCTAATTAATTTAGTAGCGGTACGAATGTCTTCCATTTTAAAATGCTCCGGCTTAATAAACTTATTAAGAGACTTTAAATTTAAAATAAACCTAAACGACCCGTCACTTTTTGGGATCAAAAATATATTTGAAATAAATTGTCCGGGTTCGTCATAGCATTGTATAATAGCTCCTGAAGACAATAACTTAGTAATAGAGAGCTTTAAATGATTAACTTCAGTCTTACTAAACCTTGGGTTAGATGGCTCGAATTCTTGATAAGGAACCTCCTCAAAAGGAATTTTTAAACCCTTTACATAGTTCAACACTATTGTGTCTTTGGTTATAGCTTGCCAGTACTTAATATAGTGACGCAATCTACCAGCATGAACTGTTACCTCTAATGGTTCCTGCGAGCTCTGTCTGTCTTCCGGGGCGGAGGGGCTCGACTCGATGCCGGCTGCCTCCGACCTTGTTGTGTCGGTTGTCCCTGATTGGATGTGTACCTCGGCTTCTGCCCACCCGGTTTCGTCCCTTTGGTTGATTGAAACCTGGGTGGGCCTCTCCAGTTTCCCTGCTGTCTAGATGTGGAAGGAACACTAAAGTTGTTGCGCTTTATTTGAAGGCCTGACTTTTCAGCCATTTTTGTTGCCTTGATTTTTTCTCCAAGGTCCATTCCAAAGAGAAATGAATCTCGTTTCAAATCATTAATTGTAGCTGTAAATTTTTTGTCCAGCGCTGAAGTTATCAACTTTCTCCTATGCTGCGAATTCTCGTAGTGTAAATCTAGAAAGATTTTACTGACTTCTGACAGTTTTTTCAATATCACCAACTTCGGCTGATCTTCTTTAATTAGAGATGAAGCCAGGTTACTAAGGCCAGCAATACCCAACCCAAGTTGGTTCTGGGCTTTTTCGAGCAATTTATCTCGATGCTTAATACTGTCACTAATGATCGCAGACATTTCTAAGTTAAGCTTTGGCGCCTTCGATAAAGTAAAATTTTCGGGCGTTAGGGTTGTCTTCAATGTGACTTCCTTCATCTCTTTAGTCATCCCTTCTACCAGGATCCTACCCCAACGTTTAGAAATCTCCTCATTTATAGCCGGACCCAAGATCTCCTCTTTGCCTGTTGAATCCCCAAGTGCCTCTAATATTTCAGGTGGTAAAAGCTCGGAGTCAGCTATTTCGGTATCATTTAAAGTAGCAACAGGGTCCTGAGAAAGGAGATTAGGTGCATCGCTGGTATGTGGAGGACTAGTGGGGATTAAAACTTCAGATCTAACAGGCAATGCGTTTCTTCCCATATCTTCCGACTGATCGGAGTACAAAGACAGCCGTCGTGAGTCTGGCGTACGCGATCTTGACTGATAACAATTATGTTCTGCAAGATAAGCGGAAAAGAACGATTGTTGTAATCGTACTAAGTTTGTCTGAGTACGTACTCGCGGTACGCCATTCGACTGTTTATTTGCCAAGCTGCTGTATGCAGCGTATCATACATTTTAAAGTCATTGTACGTATTCACGATACGCCACTAGACTAATTAGTTATCAGCCGTGCTCGCGTCACGGAGTATAACTCATGTTATTAGGGTCTTCTATACTTACACGTTGAATAAAACATAAAAGAAACACCAAGCATACCAAACCCGACCTTATTGCGAAAGTCATAAGCAAATAACGATATTTTATAGAAAAAATAAAAAGTTACCACAAGTGAGGGTAGACAATAAAAAATCTCGCAAATCGATGGAACGAAAAGTAAAATGTTTCGAAACCATCAGTCCTTAGTAAAAATAATAATCGTAAGAAATGCCGCCAATTAGCGGTATAATTCAAATTAGGAACACAGTAAAAAAGTGTAAGTATTAGGCACTAACCTTCCTCATCGTTAGATGTCGACGATGACCTGCGTAATTTTTTCTCTAAACGCTTTATTTTTCGGCGAATTTCCGAATCACTACGTTCCCTTCTTCGTTTTCCCATAACAACACTGAATTTAAAACACTTTAAATTATTTTTCAACACACGCGATGTTACGACGCCTGCACATAAAAAAGGAATGAAGTTGCGCGGAGAGGGCGCTGCGGTCGGCGGAGGTTGACATCTTTAATTTAAAAGTTGATAATTTGATTTTTATTTCTACAGCTCTAAAAATTATGTGCGACGCCTAGTACATTGAGAAGTGAAACTACTACATTGTTAATTAAATCTTGAGGATGTAACGTCGTAAGTATAATGTTATATATGAATCACTACTATTGGAATTAATAATGTAACTTTACTTAGCTCATTCATTAGATTTTAATGCGATTTTTAAATAAGGTGATTTTTTCGACTAATAATGGGAAATTCAACATAAAACGGTTTATTGATGTTTTGATTAAGTTAAAAGTATGTTCTTACTCAAAAAAATATAGTTAAAAGTAGATCAACTTTTTAATGGCAAATGTAAATATGTAACTTTCGGAGTTAAACAAAGATAATTTTTCTTTAGTTATGACGACCTCGTTGGCGCAATGGTTACCATGCCGGACTGCCGAATTGATGGTCCTGTCCTGGGTTCGATTCCCAGTACGGTCAACATTTGTGTGATGAGCATGTTTGTTGGCTGCGGTCTGGGTGTTATAATATGTATCTATTTATAAAAATATATACGTAATTATATGTAGTTTATCAGTTGTGTTAGCACCCATAACACAAGCTAAATAATAGCTTACGTGTGTGAAAAGGTGTCCCGATATATTATAAAATAAAACACTTTGAGGTAATTATTACTATCGCGAATGATGAGATCATGCCTGATAGCTAATTTTAATTAAGGAAAAATGTCAAAAAAACACAATATTTCTGAATTTCCCGGTAGGTAACAGTCACAGCGTTTACCTTAACTAAACAATTTTACGTATTTGAGTTAGAAATTGCCTTCTCCTAGTTTTTCGATCCATCTTAGATAGAATTTTTACTTTTATTCTGTATTTATATTATAAATTCGAATGTGACTCTCTTTTAGGGTTCTATACCCGTAGGGTAAAACTGGACCCTATTACTGATTCTCTGCTGTCTGTCTGTCTCCAGGCTGTATCTCATAAACCGTGATAGCTAGAAAGCTGTAATTTTCACAAATGATGGATCTCCATTGCCGCAATAACAACAAATATTAAAATTAAAAAAAAAACTGTTCAAGCGCGAATCCAACTCGCACTTGGCCGGGCTTAATCTGTCGGTTGCGCCAAAACTAGGGATGGGCAAAAAATATCGATATATCAAAATATCGATATTTTTTCAGAAAAATATCGATATAAATCGGCGATATTTTTTTCCGCGATATATCGATATTCGATATTTATTTTCAGATATCAAATTCGTATCAAAATCGATATATTTTTTACAGCTCTGTATGTCTGGTCATGCGTCACAATATCATCATTTGAAATTGGATTAATTTCTTAAATTTAGAAAAAGGCAGGCTGTATGGATTTATTTTTTTGCTTCAAACACAAACAAAAATTATAGACTATGACCTGCTTGTCTGTTTTGTTTGTCTGTGACAATGACACTGCTTGTTGGTTTGGTTGGTATCACTGACTGCGTGGTGGTGTGTTGGTTGGTTGGAGTGTTGGTACATAAATCCGAACAAACCAGTCAGTCCTCTATCTATCTAGTCCAGACATGAGAAATTATTAAACCAGAACACTGCTACGTCAGAGGTTCCAAGCAGAGGCTGTGTCCCAAATGAGCTGAATTCCTTAAAATTTCGAACATTTTGGCGATTTTTATAATTGAATTTTTTGCAAAAATATCGATATATCGAAATATCGATATTTAATGGCTGATATATATCGATACATTTCAAAAATATCTATACGATATATATCGATATTTTTTTCCCAAATGCCCATCCCTAGCCAAAACTACTAAACAGATTAACAGCTTGTCTAGAGCCTAAGAAAGGACATAGCTACATTTTTACCCGGGTGCAGGAAGATGTCTCCTCGGGACGCGAGTGGCACCGCGGAGAACAACTAGTACTTAAGTATACATATAAAAATACGAAAGTAACTGTTTGTCTGTCTGTTACGCTTTCATGGTTTAACCGCAGAACCGATTTACATATTTGTGATTTTGGTTGGTGATGAAAACTATGTAAAGGGCAGAGTATTTATAGTACTGGTACAGACGACAGCAGTTATCAATCGAACATTAACCTGCCACTATTGTGATAAGATTGAAAATCTATTGAAGAAATTTGACAGATTGTGGTAGTACGTACTACATATAATTTATCTACTAGGGCTCTATCATGGTGTAGTGGTACTACTACCCACACCGCTATCAACACATCGGAAGACGCACCATCCTGCATCGCGCAAGCAGTGTTCGCACGCAAGTTGAGATATATAGAACACCCCGACAAAAACTGTCGGGCAGTAGCCCACCGGACAAAACACCCGTCCGGTCGGAGGATCCTCCCTTTACCTCCGAGGTATGATGAGCTTTACTCCCTGCTCTCATACCTCCACAATGGTTTAAGGTTCATGAGATACAGCTAGGGGACAGCCAGACGGAAGGACAGTGAAGTCTTAATAATAGAGCCTCATTTTACCGTCAAAGGGTACATTTCATCATTCGCGATAGTACGGAACCCTAACAACAAACTTGAATTTTGAATATCAAATAGGTTACGATATATTTTATTTTTGCATTGATGACCTAACACCGCAAAAGGCATTCAAAATCTAGTAGAGTAGATACCAGTATAAAGTTTACATAATAATATCACTATTTAAATACATAACGGCTTTTCAACATTTTTGTTCAAACTTACGTTTTAGTGGAACTATAAATATTCTGTGTTCGCGTGTTAATAACTAGTTTTAACCAGTTTTGCTAGATTTTAGCTGCTAAATTAATGATTGGTCATTAGGAAGGATTTGATTGAGTACCTGCTAGTTGTGCCTCACGGTTTCTCCTGCTTACCGCAAGAACTAGTCATTTTCTGGGCTTATTTTACTTCTTTTTAGGGTTCCGTACCCAAAGGGTAAAACGGGACCCTATTACTAAGACTTCGTTGTCTGTCTGTTTGTCTGTCTCCGGGCTGTTTCACAAATTTCACAAATGTATGTATTTCCGTAGCCGCTATAACAACAAATACTAAAAATTAAAAATACTAAGGGGGTTCCAATACAATAAACGTTACATAAAACGTGAAACCGCAAATTATAACTTTGTTATTCATATATTTGTATGAAAAACTAATTAATTTTTTGCGGCCCGAAAAATGTTTCTATTTTGGCTAGTTGTAGGTAATAGATACGTTCATTTTTCTGAGATAATAGTACGGAACCCTTCGCGCATCCAACTCGCACTTGGCCGGTTTTTTTTGTCATATGAACCTTCTGCTGACTAGAATGTACACAACAAAATCAATCAAAAGTATCATCGGAATCAGTTCAGCCGTTCGGGCGTGAATCGTGATTCGATACCCAGAAAAAATTGGGGGTGATTTTTTAGATTATAAATCTTTATTCTTCGGGTTTAATCACTAAACCAGCCCTAGTGGCAGAGTTTTTTCAAATCCCCCTGACGGCTTCTGACGGGCTGTGGGATTGTTCGAAAGAGTTACCGCGGCCCAGGTATACAAAGGGCTCAAAAAGGAACATGGTGGGTTTTAGTCAGTAAAAGTCTGACTCTCCCTCATGCTGTCACCATGCGGGAGGGGTCATTTGGAATTGTAACAACAATACGACTACTCATAGGTATATGTAAATAGATATAGCCAAAGTTCAAAGGGCTTCACCATCCTGTGTGGTACAGTCTGACTTGCTGTCAGTCAGTGTACCAAAAATCTGTCAAATATGTCAAATTTTCCAATCGAACATTAACCTTCCAATATTGTGATAAGGTTGAAAATCAATAGCAGAAATTTGACAGATATGTGTACACTGACTTGCTGTCGCCAATACTTGTTTTTTTTTTTGCACAGCCTAACAAACAAACCAACTCGTCATCTTCGTAATACTAGTATAGATTCCTAACTTAATACTTAACTTAATACTACACATGTTCAACTTAAAAATACATTCAGAACAACCTTATAACGTACCAACAAGGTCTATTTTTGCACCGCATCTATTTTGACAGCCGCAAATATATGATTGTCGCAGGATATGATGTCAACAGGCGGGCAGAAAAAGTGACTCAGTCAAATAGGAATGATTTTTTCGTTTATTCTTAGGACGTATGACAAATTCAGTGATTTCACTGTTTTTAGCTAACCAATGAGAATGATAAAAGTTTATAATTCCAACTTATGTATTTAATTTTAATACTATTTTAAAAAATACATATATTGAAGAATCCTACTGATAATATTATAAACGCGAGAGTTTGTTGTATGTTTGTCACGCAGAAACCACTGGATGGATTTTGATGAAACTTAACAGTAGCATAGTTTATGTACCAAAATAATTAATAGGCTATTTTTTTCCCATGTGCGGGACGTAATTCTCTTCGGATGCAGGTGAAACCGCGGACTAAAGTTTATACAAATAATAAAAATCACTCTTGTCTAAGATTTAAGTTATACGATATCTAACCCTGACATTTCATAAGGAAATGTTAATGAGGAAGCGAACTGTAATTAATTTGTACATCTATACTAATATTATAAAGAGGAAAACTTTGTTTGTTTGTTTGTTTGTTTGGTTGTAATGAATAGGCTCAAAAACTACTGGACCGATTTTAAAAATTCTTTCACCATTCGAAAGCTACATTATCCACGA
>NWSH02000571.1:220623-239218 GCA_002382865.2 Heliothis virescens
ACGAGTGACATAGGCTATATTTTATCCGAGTACGGGCAAGTAATTCCCACGGGATGCGAGTGAAACCGCGGAAAACGGCTTAGTCTATTATAAAGAGAAAACTTTGTTGGTTTGTTTGGTTGGTTGGTTGTAATGAATAGGCTCAAAAACTACTGGACCGATTTTAAAAATTCTTTCACCATTCGAAAGCTACATTATCCACGAGTGACATAGGCTAATATTTTATCCGGGTACGGGCAGTAATTCCACGGGACGCGAGTGAAACCGCGGGAAAACGGCTAGTTAGTATAAATATTATGATTTCTATCGATAAAGAATTATTAGCCTAGCCTTTTCTCAAAATGTTGGTGTTGGCTTCCAGTCTAACGGGAGGCAACTGGGTACCAGTATCTTACATGGAGCGATTGCCTATCTAACCTCCTAGACCCAGTTACCTGGGCAACCCGATACACCTTGGCAAGAATGGTTGTTAGACTTTCTGGCTTTTGAATATCGGTAACAACTGCCAAAGAGTTCAAATGACTCCCGGGACCCACGAATTTATCGTGTCTTTCGAAACACAGAGAAACTCATCATGAAAGGCTATATTTTATCCGAGTACGGGCAGTAATTCCCACGGGATGCGAGTGAAACCGCGGGAAAACGGCTAGTCTATTATAAAGAGGAAAACTTTGTTGGTTTGTTTGGTTGGTTGGTTGTAATGAATAGGCTCAAAAACTACTGGACCGATTTTAAAAATTCTTTCACCATTCGAAAGCTACATTATCCAGTGACATAGGCTATATTTTATCCGGGTACGGGCAGTAATTCCCACGGGACGCGAGTGAAACCGCGGGAAAACGGCTAGTTAGCTATAAATATTATGATTTCTATCGATAAAGAATTATTAGCCTAGCCTTTTCTCAAAATGTTGGTGTTGGCTTCCAGTCTAACGGGAGGCAACTGGGTACCAGTATCTTACATGGAGCGATTGCCTATCTAACCTCCTAGACCCAGTTACCTGGGCAACCCGATACACCTTGGCAAGAATGGTTGTTAGACTTTCTGGCTTTTGAATATCGGTAACAACTGCCAAAGATGTTCAAATGACTCCCGGGACCCACGAATTTATCGTGTCTTTCGAAACACAGAGAAACTCATCATGACATGGATGTTCACCCGTCGTCGTTCACCTGTCCTGGCAATCGTTACGAGTAGTCTTACCAATGGGTATCGGTTTGCCCGGGTAACTGATTTATGGAGGTATGCCTGGCTTACCTAGTCACTCAGCTGCTGGAAGCCGACCTCAACATAGTTGGGAAAAGGCTAGGCAGATGACGATAGCTTCATTAAATACATCTAAAACCGAGCAAAACACACATATGTTTCGAGTATACGTCACGCAACCTCAACTCAAGGCGAACATTCTTGTTTTATTATTGTTTATGTTGTATGTACGTAACGAGATAATCTGGGCTATCAGACGAAAAACAAGCTGTTTTCAGGTAAGAAATAAGAGGGATAGTTTAATTTGGGAGGCATTTGTATACAAATACAAATGTTTCTTTGATGAAAATTGACTGATAAGTCATTTTCGCTTGTCTAGTTCAAATCTAGGCCAAGATTATTCCATTATTGGTTAAACCTTTTATTTTGCACATGATGTAGTTGCCATCAAACTGTAACGGTGTTTTAGGAATCGATCCTTTTGGAGAACCTTAAAAACTAAATGATTGCCATGTAGATTCTTCTTCCCAGCCAAAACACATAGGAAATGGTGAAGGGCGGGCGTTTTTGGGGCTGTCTTTTGTAAACTTGACCTTCAAAAAGTGCTGATTGACAGCCTACTTTGAATAAATGCTTTTTTGATTTGATTTTGATTTGATTAATCATCTTAAAGCATCAAAAAGTTCTTCTTTGATTCTTATTTCTTTCTAATACTCTGGTTTCTTTTGTTAAGTTTCTTTCCAACCAGAAAGACAGCTAGCAAGAAATGTACAGCTTTTGTGTTCCTGTTTATCTTAACATAACAATCAACCACTATTGTGTTAATGCGTTTTTTGTCCGTCTTTCTGTCTGTATACACATGAGTTAGATAAGTCATTCTTAATGGTTTAACTCCGTAACGACAGTCAAAAGGTATTTGAATGAGATCCTTTTTTAAATGTTGAGTATTTTCGACAGCTGTGGATGGATTTCTATAACTTAATCTATCCGTTCATTTATTACTCGTAGATTTATTATTTAGAGGTTGAATTTTGTCATCAGCTCCATATAAAGTCAAATTTCAATCTCTTATTGCGAATACATTATAGAAATACGCAGTAAGTTACTTGCAAACAATTTTTAGGAGTAGAAACTTCAGAAAAACTGAAGCTCTGTTTTTGGAATTTTCGCAATAATTTGCAAACTATTAGATATTTGTCTTATTTATTAAAATATTGTCTTATCTTTCTCTGTTTGTTTATAAATAACGTTCGACGAATCAATAACAGCAACGATCTCTCAATGGTATGTCGATACTAAATTAAAGTCAGGTAGAATCAACATCGAGTCATCAGGAAGTGACTGAAAAAATTCCAAAGTCGTTTCAACGAATACAAGTGTGCCGTACAGCTGGCAGTGTATTTTAAAACATTACAGCGATTATCTTGTAGTAATTGACGGTTGTCTGTTTGTTTATTCATTTAAATTTACTATTGTTATGTATCCATTATTCAGTATCGGATAATGATATTAAAGTTAAAGAGGTCGAATTAGATTTAGAATGGGAAGGTGGTAAAATACTGACAGATGTAAAATTGAAGATAGTATGAGACGTAAAAATTAAACGGATTTTGACGTTCTTGATGATAAAGACAATATAGAAATCCTCGCAGATCCTGCTACAAAAAAAGATAAATATAAACCAAGCTGTAATATAAACTTACCTCTTCCACAGATTTCTTGGAGAACTCGTTCATGGACACAATCCATTGCTGTACGAGTTCATTCACAATAACTAGATCATTATATAACCACGTCAATAGGTCGTTCACCCATTGCACACTCGGCGGATCGGGTCCCGTACATGTTGGTACTAGAACGCTTTGGTGCTTTTTTAACGTCAGCTGTTCGGGCCCCGGGGACATTCGTCCGAGACGCCGCTTGTTCGGCGGAGTGGCCGGGACGAATCCTGTCGGCTTAGCAGGCTTAAACGAAGCACTTTTAACTTTAGCACTAGTAGCTAATACACTGTCAGCACTGTTTATTATTTCGTTCGTTGTTTTTTTCGTCTCATCAGTCGTTGGCTTTTGTTTTGTGTCGACCTCGACAGCCTTATTCGCGAAGCGGGCGTACGCCCATTTCGCTATGCCGAGGAGGACGATGGAGAAGAGTATCCATATGAAGATCAGCATGACTAGGTTGTCCATGGCCGTGTCCATATAATCGAAGCTACATATGAGGTCGTCAACTGCTTCGGCTAGGTCGGCCATAGCTTTCCATGGTGTTTGCCACCACTGTGCGGCGTCTGCACCCGCCGCGCTCTTTTCGGTAACTGATTGCGAGCTAGGCATTTTTTTTCTATTTTCGAACGCACTATTTTGGGACGCAGCTCTGTTTCGCTGTTGCTGTCTCTTTCTATTCTGGATGCGTTCAGGTTAAGAGTTAGTGTGTACACATTTCGTTCGTTCGTGTTTTTCGTGGTTTCAATGTCTCCGGTTTATCAGCATGTTTTTGCGAATCTGTAACAAAAATGTTGAGTTTAGTTGACAAGTCATATATTGTAGGAAAATTACTGTAATGAAGTATTCAACAATTAAGTTTAGGTAGGACAATAAAAACGGAATTTCTGCAGGGTTTAAAAAGGTAATTTTCAGAGACATAACATACGACGAAAATAAGTAATAAAAATACGCCCGCTTTATAAAACAATAAAACAGATTCTTATCGCGAAGTAATTTCAGATTGAACCATAAAATGTTCACGGTAACTACTAAATAAAATCAGTACTTAGAGTTAGAGTGATTTTACCAAAAATCAGTCCAAAGAGAATTATTCCGTTGAAACTATAAAATAGAGAAACAAAGCGATAGTCAGGACATTTCTTATAAAATAACTCCATATTTTTTTTCCTTCCTGCCCTAATCATGTCTGAGCGGCTTGACCGATTTCGACATTTTTTTTTGTTTTAAGCAGGAAAATATTAATAGAACGACGCGGATTAAACCAGAAACCGTGAGCAACTATTGATTTTGTATAAAACTAACTTAAAGAAATTTATTTGTTCAAAATAATTTCTAACGTCTTCAATGAAAAATGCGATCGCATACGTTTTCCGTGGCCCGCAGTGTAACAATGTACTAGTGACTAACAATGGGCAATAGCCTATTGTCTCGTAATGCCGTAATACATAGTTATTGCCGCGGTTACGCTTCTGTGCTCAGATGATGTAACATCATTTCTTATGTATAAACTAAGAGATGCATGCAGTTTTTTGAATAAATAAATTAAGAACTTTAAGATGGAAGTCCTTTTCAGGGTTCGGTACCCAAAGGGTAAAACGGGACCCTATCACTAAGCCTCCGCTGTCCGTCTATCTGTCTGTTTCAGGCTGTATCTCATAAACCGTGATAGCTAGAAAGATGTCATTTTCACAAACTTTGAATTTCCGTCCGTTGCCGCTATAACAACAAATACTAAAAATAAAAATATTAAGGGGTTCCATACAATAAAGGTGTTTTTTTCCTATTTTTCACAGATACTGGTACTAGTTGGACTGGACACGAAGGGTTCCCTTCGTGTCCAGTCCAACTCGCACTTGGCCGGTTTTCTTCAGAATTTTAACTGAATTCCAAAAACTAAAGATGTTCGTAGCTTTTTAGAAGCGACTGCCTGTCTGACCTCTTCAACCCAATTTTTCCAACAAACCCTGGGTAAAATTAATTGTCACTTGACTTCCTGACTACACGTAACGACTGCTAAAGATGTTCAAATGACAGCCGGGATCCACCAATGTAACATGCTTTCCGAAACACAAAACCCATCGTGACAAGATGGTCATGGATCGATCCGTGCGGCTGTTACTTAGCTCCTTAATAAATTCCGCCATAACGAACTGTGATAACTAGACTTTATAATTACTTTAGCCTTGTTCAGTTCTTAGACGGATTGTTTAATTGGCTCAATGGGAATTGGATTAACACCGTGATTAGCGACAAACAAACGGAACTTACGTAATTGTATTAATTAGCGAATTCTAACCTAATTAAAGCTATTATCACTATTAATTAGCTTAGAAGATTTAATCGTGATTATGATTCAAAAATGAAATTAAAAAATAGTATTCGTAACGTAAATGATTCGTGACTGTTTACACAGTTTTTCACATTTAGAATCAATTGAAGATTTTATTGTCTGGACTTCCTCGCTAAAGGTCATCTTACACTGAAATATGGTTTTTCAAATCGGAGCACTCGTAGGAACGACTGCTCCGATTTGAAAAACGATTGATAACCTAACAAAACAAAGAAGGTCTTCCACGTTATAATATTACTTAGTTGCTAGTTTACTTTAACTTTTGGACTTTAAGTTAGTCAAATTCTTTACAATTCTCTGTCTGACGTCATCTCATAGTAACATTCTTTAGGTTGTCTGGAAGAGATCGCTCTTAGCGATAAGACAGTTATTTCACCTACATGTCAGTTTTTAGATAAAAAAATAATGTAAAAATTGGTGTACCTAATAAAGCATATCTATCTATTCTTTCCAGTCACATCGTCTTTCAGACAACCCATCCATCGTTTCTTTGGTCATCACAAACCTACCAAAATAATTAAAAATGCTTGGCAGATAAATGTAGAGATTTTTGAAAATCCAAAATAGCTAGACTCACATTTTGACTTCGAGCTCTTACACTAACGAAGCTCAGCCAATGAAATCATTGAGTAATTGAGTCATAGTCTAGGAGTCGAAACGGCACAGTTATGCCAGACAAATCGACCTAATTGTCACTATCGCAACATTTGACCTCGGTAGGGTAACCATCATCGTTTGTAGATGCGAGACAAATACACATTTGGGTAAAATTATATTCCGCTCTAGTGAAATGAATGGCAAATAATTATCAAAGATATTTTTGTAGTTTATTGCTTATCAAAACAACCCTTTAGATATAATCTAGGGCATCTTCTATACATATAAAAGTCCTGACTCATTAACTGACTCATCAACGCAGGGCCCAAAACCGTGAACCTATAAAGCTGAAATTTTGCACAGAGGTTCATCTTAAGATTCTCTCGCGAGATAAGAAATGATTTCCCTAAATTCCCACGGGAACGGGAAATTACGGGATATTAAGTTTTACACTAGCGAAGGTGCTAGCGGAGGCTTGTCGTTAGGTACTAATTTTATAAATGTGAAAGTAGCTCTGTCGTGCTTTCAAGTCAAAACCGATTTAAATATAATTTGGCATACAGTTAGTCTAAAGCCTAAGAAAGGGCATGCTACTTGCACTTGCAAATTATTACCCGGTTGCGAAAAGTGGTTCCCCACGTGAGTTGCTTCCATCGCACTTTTCCGTTGTTAATTTTTCTTTCAGAGCAAGGTGTGATTGAACCTCTACTAATTCTTTGATCGAAGTAGTATAGATGTTTTTAGGGTTCCGTACCCAAAGGGTAAAAACGGAACCCTATTACTAAGACTTCGTTGTCTGTCTGTCTGTCTGTCTCCACGCTGTATCTCATTAACCGTGATAGCTAGAAAGCTGAAATTTTCACAAATGATGTATTTTCGTTGCCGCTATAACAACAAATACTAAAAAATTAAAAAAAGTTATATATTAAGGGGGGTCCCCATACAATAAATTATAAAGACAGTGCAATTTGACTACAACGCCATCTGTTACTCAAGCGTGGAACTACAGCTTGGTACGGAACCCTTCGCGCGCGAGTCCAACTCGCACTTGGCCGGTTATTTTTACTTATCTTGCAGTATCTACAAAAATTAGGAAATATCCTACTTATTCAGACCCTATGGCGACCCTACGAGAATTCACGAGTTATAGCTTTGAACTATGTTCCGGTTGGCTCGAAATAAATTTGATTATACTGATATCATTCCGTGTCATATTACCTTCATAATAGAGCAACAGTAATGGCCGCTGTGTTTAATTATTCCCATGGGTTGTAGCTTTTGTGATGTTTTAGTAAATTATATGTGTTCATCATACTAGGTTTTTTCAACAAGGTTATAGATTACTTTTTTTTAAAAGCACACTGCAGACTAACTGAATTCAATATTCTGTCTATCTCCAGATTGCTTTAACTAGAGATAGAAATTTTACATTAACGACGTCAAAATTCTATCTCTAGTAAGCAAATCCAGAGATAGATAGGTTATTGGGAACGGCCGTAAACTGTCGATCGATAGTTTGCCGATGGTTAATTGACCGTTATTTTGAAGGTTATCTACGTAACTCCCGTCAAACTTTTTAATTGGTATAAAATATTAAAATCGAATGCACTTTCATTACCTATTCATAAAAATCTAGTATACGAGAAACAAGAATAATAAAATTCGAAAGTAAATCAGTCTGTCACTTTATCTTGAACAAAATTACTGAAGAAGCTGAAGAGTTTGTTTGTTTGGTTGAACGCGCTAATCTCAGGAACTACTAGTCCGATTTGAAAATTTTTTTCAGTGTTAGATAGCCCATTTATCGAAGAAGGCTACACTTAGGCTACTTTTTATCCGGGTGCGCGCAGTAGTTCCCACGGGAAAGCGGGTGAAACCTCTGGCAGAAGCTAGTCAAAGATACGCAAAGCCTAAGAAAGGACATATACGCAACTTTTTCTCCAATTGCGTGAACTTGTTCACCCTCAACATAGTTGAAACAGCGGGGAACATGTTTTATAATTCCTATTCTACTTTACAATAACATTAGCACTAAGTATCAGGTCATGCTGAACAAATAGAGTAATGTTCGATAGTATGCGTCAGTCGACAGACGATACTTATTCCTGTCAGACAGGGTACTATTACGTGTACACTAAGTTAATTTAATGATGATGTTATTCATTGAGATTTACTTTGTCAAACTTTTGGTTCTTGCTGCTGATTTAAAACAGAAAAAACATTAACGTGCTCTCTGCTTTGTGAAAGTTTCTAAACCCACAAAGCTATTTCGGCCCGACCCGGGAATCGATCGAACCCCGTGATCAGCAGTCGGCTATGCGACAAATGGATCAACGAGGCAGTATAAAATAATAAAAATACAATGGATATTGCTATACCGATACCTAATACGAGACTCGTTCGACCCGACCTTGGATGACATCATTGAGGTCATAGATTAGCAACTGAATTTTTAATCTATGCTCACTGAATTTTAATTAATGTTGCGTCTGTAACATGGCCGTCTGCTGGTTTTGAATTAATTAATTAATCCTGTGAACTTTGTTAATGTTTGTTTGGTGAAACTAATATTGTTGCATTCATAACGAATGATGTTTGAGTGAAGGAATTTAATTACATTTTTACACGTAATTTAAATTCAGATATTACTTTACCTACTAAATTAGAACATGGCTGCTATGACAGGGAGAGAAAAAAACATTTTTTCTTTAGATATTTTACCCAATTTTACATCGGATATGAGGTGTAATCTTAACATTCGCGTTAATAATATACCTCCAAGTAATTTTTCATGTCTTTGTTAAACTGTGAAAGTTCTTACCAACAATTAATATCACATCAATATTTAACCAACTTCTCAAAAAGGAGGAGATTGTCAATTCGACCGCGCATATACATATACACGCTACGCTACAAAATATCACGTCTGTATCATTTCTTTTCATATTTGACAATAAGTATTAAATTCTTTGTCGTATAAAACATATTGATGGCATACATATATATAACTAGCTGGACTTAACATCCTTCCAAAAGCCCTTATCAGCATAACTGAATCATAACCTCCAAGGCCGAATTCACACATTCAATTACCAACACCTAACAACTTCACAAAAACCTTCATTTTTTCTAATTATTTAACTGAACCTTTTAATTAGCTATATCTATTCTAATCGGGACTAATTGCAGATGTTAATTATGGAGGCAGAAATAAGCAGTAATGCCTATTTTTAGTATAACCTTCGTGGTTTGATAATGATGTCATTATGTTTTGCAACGAAATACAATTTGGTATCTTCATATTGTAGGCTGTGGATCTTACAGTATGAGTTACCATTAAAATTTTGCTGTAGGAGGCATTATAACGATGTGAAATGAGTCAATATGTAATCTATCTTAATAATTATGCTATAAACAGACAAGCAGTAACTACAATCTGACAAATTTCTGCAATCGATTTTCAACCTAATGGCAATAGTGGTAGTAATATTTGATTGGTAAAATTTGACAGATTCGGGTACCGTGACCTGCTGTTGTCTGTATCTATAACTATGTAAAAACGTTAAATATATATGATAAAAGGCACCAACGATTACATTTAGGCGAAAAAATTACAATTTAATGTTTGTATTTATTTACTTATGTGCATACATAGGTCGGGGCAGCGGAATTGTTCGAAAACGATGAAAGAGTTACCTTGTCCCTCGCACTCAAAGGGCTCCCGAAGGAACACGGTGGGTCTTAGTCATTAAAAGAAGGTCTAACACTCCCTCACGCTGTCACCCACAGCGGGAGGGGTCATCTGATTATTTCCCACCGATAAAAATAGGTACTTACATACTCTAAATTTATTAAAATACTTTAAAATCAAAAACCCATAACTTTACCACTTATGCAGTTTTATCAAAGCGCAATCGGCGTTTGAAAATAAACGTAATCGGCGAAAACCACTTGCCGATAAGAAATAATGACCATGATAGTGTTTGTTTACATATGTTATGTCAATGTTATGGGGAACACCGTTTTTAATGATAAAATGAAGTACCTTTTTATATGTAAGTATATTTATCTATGAAAACACGGTAAGTAATTGATTAATGAAAATCAATTACAGTTGGTTTGTTACCACGTTACGTAAAATTAAATTCTTAAAATTTTGATTATATTTCTTAGATTTTTTTATATTTCAAGTGTCCGACCGAAGTTTCGGTTTCGGTTTCGGCCAGTTTCAGCCAAAAAATCAAGTGTCGGCGACAGTTTCGGTTTCGCCAAATGTGGCCGAACCTTTTGCCGAAACTGAAACTGATTTTCTGGCCGAACCCGAAAAGTAAAAATTTCTTCATTAGATTTTCAACCTTATCATAATAGTGCAAGGTTAATGTTCAATTGGTTACAAAGTCAAAGACAAATTTTTTTATTTCAAGTAGACCTATTACAGGTTCTTATGAAAAGTCAAGCTAGTTGCACGGTTCCAAGGAGTTGGTCTCATGGAGAAGAACCGGCAAGAAACTCCATGGACACTCTTTTAAAATAACTAGGTATCTTTTACAAAATAATTTCAATATAATGTGAGGATCACGTAGGTCAAAGAGTTGTCAGATGATACTCACATTTTACAAAAGGCGCTTTTACATTTGTCAGATTCGAGTAGGTTGACTTGCTGTCGTCTGTACCCTTGGAAAAATGGTAACATTGAACTACCCAAAAGATCTGACTGTTGACTTTTAATCAAATGACTTGAACTTTAAACTTTTTAATCTAGACCAGGGGTCGGCAACCTTTTGAGTCAAAAGAGCCAAAAGTTACAATTTACAACATTTTTAAGTTTTTAAAGAGCCGCAAACAGTGGCGGCTCTAGACCAAATGTGTACGTCGGCGACATAACTTCGCGAAGCCCAAGGGCGGATCCAGCTTTTGTGCTAGGGGGGGGGGGGTGTTTGGTCATATAGTTGTGGTCGAGTACCAATACGTAATTTTATTTTGATAATGTATAAATGAAGTAAAGAAATACATAGAAAAATAGTATGAGTGCGCGAGCGAAGCGAGCGCGAAATTTTTCATTTTAAACGCCGTAAAGATAAGGACACGAGTAGAGCGAGTGCGATTTCTTTTGACAGTTTTAGGTCAAGTCACAATAATATCTAATTTTGAAAATGTATCTTAGGTTCCTTCTAAAATATTGTAAAGCTGAAGTTGCCACGATTTCTTTAGGGCTATTCCGCTAAAGACAATTCCCGACATGATTTTTTAAAACAAGCTATTAGTTATTGTTTTTGTGAGTAGTAAAAAGGCAAAAGTCTAAATTTAACATTAAATATATTTTTATTTAATTTTATCCAATATTACCTTTTTTGGCTCGTTCGAAAATAATACCATCAGAATATTTGGTACGAACTAAAAAATCATACCTAGGAACACTGGCGCGAAACAACTATTGTTTATAGTTTGAGGCTATGTTTTACCGGTTAAACTGAAGTGACAATAACAACTCTTCTTTCTGGTGAAAAAAATGTAAGTATTTATTGTTATTTATTGTAAGAATCATTGATTGCCTGATACAATGTCAACTTGTTGCACCCGCGATAAAAAAGATGAATAAGTTTAGTTTTTTCACTTAATTAAAGAGCAGAGTTTCTGAAACTTTGCAAAAGTAAGAAGATTTTAAAATTCAACGTAAATTAACCTTCGTTGGAATCGTAACTATTGTACGGATAAAATAAACGCTCACTTAAATTGGTTGCACCCGCGATCAGACTTAAGATCGCGGGTGCAACCAATTTTCATTTTCTTTGAAAAAATATACATTTTATTGTTTTTAGAAGCCGTGATTTATATAATTGAAGTGAAATACTATTGAAGATATGTATTTAATATGAATATAGATAAAATATTATGTATATTTTACAAAAACAACTATTGATGGCAATCGCTTCACAGAAATCGTGAATGATATAGCAGACGTGCAATTTGAAGACATAATCGCGAAGTTGGAAGCGCCAGAGAAAAGAACTAATGGAATCATAGAATTTTCGACGAATATCGACGTATTTTAAATGAAATAATGAATATTATAGGCGATAAAGTAAATCTCCTAATTAATAATATTGATTATTTATTGTTAAAAATATATTTATGTTTGCTTGAATTAGACAGGTTGCACCCGCGATAATTTGATGTTGCACCCGCTATCACTTAAAAATTCAAAAAGAAATTGTTTAAATTTGTTTTTGTATAGAGTTTTTATTTTATCTTATTTAATACCTATAAACCTAACGAAATATTAAGCCATAATATATTATATGTTTCACAATTAACAGATTTTTAACTATTTGGTCTACGATCCGGAAAGCTTGGGCCAAATGTGTTGCACCCGCAATGACAATTTAAACCTTTCTCCTGGTGTTTTAAATATTATTTCATATTGTTTGTTATTAGATATAGGAAGACCACATTAAAATGTAATCAATCAAGAATGATTTGAAACAAAAACTACTCGACGGATTTTAACGAAACTTGGTACAATTATTATTCATACTGCTGAGATGGTTATAATATACTTTTCATCACGCTACAATCAATAGGAGCAGAGCAGTGAAGGGAACGATCTTTGATTATGACGATCTGATGTCGCTGGCATAAGCGACATGATCCGCGAACGAAGTCGCTAGCAGAAGCTAGTATGTAATATAAATGCGCGAGCGAAGCGAGCGCGAAAAATTTTACCAGTTCGAGGATTAAACATAGGATTAGGTTATACGATAGGACGATTTTTTTTCAAAATCAAGTGGTTACTACACTTAGGCCTTTACAAGCATTAACGAAAGTCAAGACAAAATATAGGTCTGGAAGTTAATTCATAATTAATTTAGTTGCACATTCCATTTTGACCACCATTGAGACCCCCACGAACCGCCCTTGGCGAGGTCTTTACTTCGCAGTGAAAAAATCGTTAAATTAAGTGAGCCAAATTAATTAAATAATAATCGAGTTTCATTGTTAATAAAATGATGACGAAAAATAATCACACACATAGAAATTAAAATAGTCGACCCTTTCAGCTTTTAGCCTCACTTTTTTTTTCAGGATTATATCGTGGTTAAATTTAGCCGCTATTTCAGCTTCGATTATCCGAACTGATAACGCGGATAGTCTATCTTGCCTCATCGTGCTTCTCAAATAGGTTTTTATAAATTTCAACTTTAAGAAGCTTCTCTAAGCGGAAGCTGTGCTGACCGGAACTGTGAGCATAATTCTAATTTTAAAATAAATTAATAAATGTTAAAATAGTAAAATTCATTATCAGCGGCCTAGCTTTCTCCCGAATTGTTCGGCGTCGGCAATCTAAACCAGAATGACTGGCGAAACGAAAATAAATAGGTAACTAGTTTCACTGCGAGGCCTCCTCAGGAATCAACGTACAAGTGGCTGAGAGATAGGAATGGTGCCGAATCTTTGTTAATCGATTGAGAAAGTTTTTTAATTGGTTTTTATTTTATAAAATAAATAATATTTTTGTATGGAACCAAAGAGCCGCAGCTCCCCATCCAAAGAGCCGCATGTGGCTCGCGAGCCGCAGATTGCCGACCCCTGATCTAGACCGTTTGAGAACAAGGTCGTGGTTGCAGGTTCAACATTAAGTATCTACATAAGTAAAATCCTTTCAGATTACTGTTCCCTTCATATAACGTTGCCGCTTTGAAGTTGGCGTCGGACGTCTCGGCAGCTGTCAATATACTTACTTGTAATATTATGCGTATGTCTGCCTGTCTGTCACGCTTTCACGCAAAAATGAAGAAACCGATTTAAATACAATTTGGTATCCATAGGCCACCTAATTATAAAATGAGGTCCTGAGAAAGGACCGACTTTAGTAGGTACTAGGTATAAAATGGTCTTGAAGCAAGTTGAAACTATAAACCTAGTGCTAAACCCGGTACTTTTTAAAACAGGGTTTTATATAAGAAAATAGGGAGTAAGCTACTGTTTTTTAGCCATGTAGATAAAACAATATCTACCATCCGAGGCCGTTGCGAGTGACACCACGGGCGGAAGCCTGTATCAACTACATAAACATTACATTGACATAGACTTGCAAGTAAGGATGGTATCAACTGATAATGCTATTACTGCGATGACAACCTCCATTGATAATAATAGATTATCTGTCTGTAACACACCCCTGATTTGCACTTAAAGTGCATTATTAAAGCGAGCTATATCTAGTCACTAGCCGTTTTCCCGCGGTTTCACTCGCATCCCGTGGGAATTACTGTCCGTACCCGGATAAAATATAGCCTATGTCACTCGTGGATAATGTAGCTTTCGAATGGTGAACAGTAGTTTTTGAGCCTATTCATTACAACCAAACAAACAAACAAAGTTTTCCTCCTTATAATATTAGATAGTATAGATTAGCAAAGTCAACTAGGGCCAGAGCCTGCCGGGGCTGCGGGATTGTTCGCGCGAGTTACCGCGGCCCACAAAAAGGGCTCCCGATGAAATACTTTGGATTTTACTCTGTAAAAATCTGATACTCCCTCACGCTGTCACCCACAGCGGGGTGGGGGGGTCATCTGATGACTTCCCATCGATTAAATATATCCTACTGTACCAGGGATAGTGTAGCCTCTTAACAGTGATTTTTTTTTAATTTGTTTAGTAGTTTCAGAACCTCAACAAATAAAAATATTTCATGCTAAAATGATACCCTGCAGGGCCTTGTTTATTTATCGATGGGAAATCATCAGATGACCCCTCCCACTGTGGGTGACAGCGTGAGGGAGTGTCAGACTTTTACTGACTAAAACCCACCGTGTTCCTTCTTCAACCCTCTGCATTCCAGGGCCGCGGTAACTCTTTCTATTACGAATTTGATTTAGGGGAGGACCCCATAAAAAAAATTGAAGATTTTCAGCGACAAGCTACATTTCATTACACTGAGCGATAAAAAAACTACAATTCAACAAACACAAAAACAAGAACACAGTCTCACCTTTTGTTATTTCGTAAACTGACACAGATCACCGATATATTTAGTATTAAGTAAACAAACATAACATGACTTGTAACATGACTGCACACGGTCGATAGCGCGCGAAGACTGACTCATTCTGTAACTTAATGTTAGCTCACCTAGTTCTTTTAAGTTAAAGGTTATTGTGTATAAAACCTTTCTGGTACAGTTTTAAAGATTGATTGACTCACGATGGCTACTTGCATAATCGTTTTATTGGTCAATAAAATCATTCATTACACATAGAGTTGATAATTTCAAACTTTGTAAGTACAGACGACAGCAGAGCAACCTACCCGAATCCATAAAATTTTACCAAGCGAATATTAACTTTCGTTACAACCTTATCACAATAGTGCAAGATTAATTTTTTTATTAAGCATTTATTTCAGACCAAAGGTCCATAAAATGTTAGTAACAATGTTCTTAACCTATTGTTAGTAATTTAATATAATATAAATAAATAAAATAATGTTAAAAAAATAAATTAATGTTCGATTGGTAAAATTTTACAGATTCGAGTAGGTTGACATGCTCTCGTCTGTATGTACATTACTCAGTTAGAATCTTATTACAAAACCCAAAACAAACTACACAACTTTATTACTCATAATAAGCACTAAAAGCATGACCTCACTTACTATACAGCCAACATAAATGACATCACCATGTATGTGAATATCCCCTAAAATCAAGGTGCCCATTCACAGTACAGAGCGTTCAGTAGAATCGTTTGCGCTAAATTCTTTGTCCTTGGTCTAAATTCGTGAATGGTATTCTTTAACTTGATTCAAGATTTTCATGATAATTTTCGAACCTATATAAGTACGTAAATATTCGAATTCGAATTAAAATCCGATACACTGCAAACTTTGTGTTGATTACCTAATAGCTCATAAATCAGTATTCAGTATGGAGAAATAAACACTATGATTAGATTCACGATTTTCGGAAAGAAAAAAAATTACACTTCAGGGGGAAAATCCTCATGGACTAACCTCCACCTGGGGTCGGTGGAGGGGTGTGCCGGACTCTTACCGGCAAAAAACCAACCTGGTGTTGCCTCCAATTACCTTAGGTACAAGAAGTTAGATGACAGTTAATCTGACAACTACTCTTAACAAGGGTTGCTTAAGTTGAGGAGATCAGATAGGCAATTGCTCCATGTAAAACACTGGTACACAGCCGCATCAGGTTAGACTGAAAGCCGACCCCAAAATAATCAGAAAAGGATAAGACTAGGCTAAAAAAAGTGTACTGTTTCACCTAATTGCTCAAACTCATTTTTTTTATAATAGGCCTATAAAAGCTTTTATGAAACGTCAAGCTAGTTGCACGGTTCAAAGAAGTGGGTCTCATGGAGAAACTCCATGGATACTGTCAGTCAAAAAGCTTTATATGTATAGTTAAGTTTCCATAACTTACAGAGCCGGGAAACTGTCATGTAGCTTAGAACAAAGGAAAATACGAAAATACTAAAGTTAAGTGTTTTGGCAAATTACCAAAAACGCTAAAATGACAAATAGATGCGTTCCCGTATGAAACGTTTTTATTTAGCATTTTATTCTGAAAGTTTTTCTAGTTGAAAGTCAATTTAGTAATTCAATTTAGTTTTTTTTATCGGAATAATTATTATTTTAGTATTTTTTGTTTTATTAAATTGGTTTGTATTATTAAATATTAATTGATTTGTAAAAAAAATATGTTTCCCGTTATTATAATTTTCAAAATTATAAACCTTCAAAATTATAAGTTTTATGCTACCTGGGCTAAATCAAAATAATTAACAAGTTTTTTTTAAACCAGAAATCAAAATAAGCAATGTACAATAATTTGATACGGAAAATAAAACTGTACGTATTAAATTACCACAAAATACACTATTAAAACCTTTTCATGGCCATAGGAATAACTTAACCTAATAGGCAGTAAAACCACTGACAAAAAAGTCGATTAAAAGAAATAAAACCGGTCAAGTATACAAGTTAGAATCGCGCACTAAGGTTCCGTACGATCTAAATATATATTAAAGATGTTTTTTTTTGTTTTTACCTTAAAGGCTCCGAAACTTCTAGACCGATTTGAAAATTCTTATTGGGGGATAGTCTTGCTTCCCTACAGCCTACAGTTCTAACTACATTTTATCCAAGTAAGTACGGGCTGTAGTTCTGGCGGGTAGCGGGCGACACCGCGGGAAAAAAGCTAGTAACCTATAAAATGGCCAAAAACTCATATTTGTTGACTAGGAGCCCCCTAAAATACTTATCTTACTGTAGTTTTCAGTATTTGTTGTTAAAGCGGCAACAATAATACATCATTTAGGAAAATTTGAACTGTTTAACTATCACGATCCAAGAGATACATACAGCCTGGTGACAAAGGAACAGCGAAGTCTCAGTAATAATAATACGATAATACGTCTTAGCCGATTGTCGGCCTCGGCAGCTGTCATAAGGAGATCAGCCAGCTGTGCAGCACTTATAGTGCACAAGCATTTGCGCAAACACAGCTGGGTCCCGTTTGACCCTCTGTGCACGGAACCCTAAAAAAGCGCGCGTAAAAGGTTACGTAAGAATGACATCATGGCGGCGATGACGTCACAAACCAGGGCGATAACCCAACAGACAGAAAGGCGAGCTCAATTGATTTTTCTGTCGACATACATAAATATTTAATTCGGAAATTACGTGGCTTTTACTTATACTCCATTATGATTGACATTAACAAATATGGAGTAGCTCTTAAGTAAAGTAACTATGTCAATTTAGTTATTACTAAGAATACTTGGATCAATCATTTTTGTATGAAAGGGTAAACATTTTAGCGAGCACATTTTTTTATACTTAACTAGCTTCTGCCAGCGGCTTTGCCCGCTTCCCGAGGGAACTATAGCCTATGTTGTTCCTCAGGGTCTATTCTATCTCTGTACCGAATTTCATCAAAATCGGCTCACAGGTTTACAGCTTGGCAAAAAAGAGTGTGGAATAAATGAGGTCGCCAGTATCGCACATGTGGCAACCCAGAATACTACGGATCAACAGATTTTGATATTTTGTTTAGGGAGATATAATTTATATCCCCAATCGTAATTAATTTAGGCAGATCTCATTTATCTCAGTATTATCAAAGTTGATTGTTAGNCCAGTATCGCACATGTGGCAACCCAGAATACTACGGATCAACAGATTTTGATATTTTGTTTAGGGAGATATAATTTATATCTCCAATCGTAATTAATTTAGGGAGATCTCATTTATCTCAGTATTATCAAAGTTGATTGTTAGGAATGGGCGAATAGTTTGGTTATTGGGATAATGAAAGAACATGTATTGTTTGAAGTTTTATTCTAGTATAAAACAATTTAATCAGACAAATCAAATACACTTTCGTCTAAATACTCAATGCCAGAAAAGCCCACATTTTGGCTAGAGCTTCCTGCTTGTTCAGAATCACTGGAGTATTCCAATTCTGAAAAATCACTGCTACTGTCATCTCTAAGATTTATAACTAATTGTTCCATCTGTTCGTACATAATCGCACCTCTGTCATAGTATTCTTTTTCTATTTTCATTACATGCTTGCATGAATTTTTCCAGTCTTCGGCAGTAATATTTGAAAATGCTTGTTCAGCAGCCTGCTATAAGAAAGAAACAATAATTAAAATCGTTCTTACCTGACTGTATTAAATAATTATGTATATATAAACTA
>NWSH02000571.1:256102-274891 GCA_002382865.2 Heliothis virescens
ATGTAATATATTTCTTGTAATATAACAAATATGCCTATTTTGTCATAACATCACGCTTTATATCCCCGAAGGGTTCCGCAAAGTTGTATACTACACAAAAGTATACTGTCATTTCGCCAGTAGTATATTTAAGTCTCAAGTAGTAGGGGGCGAACCTAATACACGGTTGGTGCGCGCGGGGGCCTTTTTTTATTAAAAATGATATTTTGTATTAATTTCAATAGAAAAACTCAGAAAAACTCGTTAATAATGTTAAGATAATTCAACTTTAAAATTTTGAACTTTGAAGCATCGTAGGCGTCAAGGCCGCAGGGATACGCAAGCAATTTATATGTTGTCGTATTAAGAACAATAGGTACTTACCAGAATATAAGATTTGGTTGCTATACTTTGATACTGAACGGAGAAAAAAAATAAAATAGATTTTCTCCCATACATTTTTATTTTCGATATTTTTTTTTTACGTGAAGGAGCAGTTTTTTTGAAAAGTTGTAGTAATAAGTATTAATCAGTGTTAAATTTCCTATACGAAACAATTTTTAGTTGAGTTAAATATGCATTTTCGATCCTATGTCCACCTTTTTGAAAATCCGGACCACTGTGCGACGGACAGTGAAGTCTTAGGTCGTTTTACCCTATGGATACGGAACACTAAAAAGTGCCGTCACATAACATAATCTATAGAAATACGCGCCAAAGGTATGTCGTTTTTGCGTTAGCGTACAAGAAACTTTTTTGGTAGTTCGATGCCAAAAAAGGTGTACAAAAAAGCTGCCATTTTCTAAAGAGCTGTATAAGTAATAAACTTTTTTAGTGTAGTTAGAGAGGTATGCTCAAATAAGCAGATAGAAATAGTGAACATAAAAAGTCGTGATTACTATTATCCCTCGACTATGTATGTACAGACGACAGCACATTAAGTTACCACAATGTATCAAAATTCAATAGATTTTGAACCTTATTGCAATTCTGGAAGGTAAATTTGATTGTTAAAATTTGACAGATTCGGGTAGGTTAACCTGCTGTCACCTATACATTCATTAAGACGTGGTTTTATTCGTCCTCTAACTATTATGTTAAATTTGACACTAATAAATGCCCATTTTGAAGCAAAAGAATAAATATGCTTAGGTATAACTAGTGACACTGTGTTTTTATTTGCCAAAATCTTCCAGTTCCTAAATTCGGCTAAGTTTTTTAGATTGCATATCTAGAAGATAGGACACAGGCGTTCGTCCCCCGACTTGGGCAATGGGACAATCGAATTCTTTTGTAAATTAGGGACAAAAGGGGACAAATGGAACTACACGTACAGTATGATGCATGTAATTTCGGCCTGCAGCTTTATACAGATTGTCATTTCATGTAACCTATCTATTTTGGTACTTGAATTATCTTGACAAGTCTGTCATTCATTTAATTCCATCACGTGCGTTCAAAAAAATACAGGCACTTATGTAATAAAAGAAACCAATTGTTTCGTAATTCATAGCTATTCTAATACATAGGTACCGAAAATAAAAATAATGTATGCCTATAAAGAAGTATTTTTTGTTTTGATTATACCTTTAAGCAATGTTCAATGTTATCAATTTTATTCGTGACGCCGTATCACGGTTTAACGAAATGTTTTTTTTTTATAACTGTCTATTTTTATTTTAGTGTAGGCTGGTAACCGCGCGGATTGATCGATCATAAGGTTAAGCAACGCTTGGCGCGGTTGTGGTTCCTCCATGTTTCTGAAGGTACAGACGCCAAAACAACAACCTACCACAATCTGTCAAATTTCTGCAATAGATTTTCAACCTTATCACAACAGTGGAAGGTTAATGTTTGTTTGGTAAAATTTGACAGATTCGGGTAGGTTGACCTGCTGTATGTAGGTACGTGAGTTTGAGTCTGAACATCTTTGGCAGTCGTTTCAGGCAGTCAGAAGCCAGACTGTCACTGACAGACAGTCTTGCCGACAGGTATCGCGTTGCTCAGGTAACTGGGTTGAGAAGGTCAGACAGGCAGTTGATCACTAACGGCCGTTCCCAATAACCTATCAATCTCTGGATTTGCTTACTAGAGATAGAATTTTGACATTAGCCCCATACAAGTGATGTCAAATTCCTATCTCTAGTAAGCAAATCCAGAGGTAGACAGAATATTGATTTCCGCAGTAAGTAGACACCTCTTTCATATAATCGAGATAATACAGGAATGTATCTATTCAATTGAATCGTAACAAAGTATATTTATTTTTAGAGATGAATCCATCAACGAGATGTTTGCAAACTGGGTTTAAAACAACCGCAATTTATATATTTTTTTATTCTTCTATCTATACTACACATCTATACCTACTTACTTGCTAATATTATAAAGCTGAATTGTTTGTTTGTTTGAACGCGCTAATCTCAGGAACTACTGGTCCGATTTGAAAAATTCTTTCAGCGTTATATAGCGCATTTATCGAGGAAGGCTATTGCTACTTTTTATCCGGGTGCGCCGAGTAGTTCCCACGGTACGCGGGTGCTAAGCTCGTAATATAATAAAGTTGGAGAGTTAGTGTCTGTCTGAAGGCGTCAATCTTAGGAATTACAGGACCGATTCGAAAAACATATGTTACAATAGTCCATTTACCAAGAAAAGGTATAGGCACTTTTTATCCGGGTGCGTGGAGTTACCATGATATGCGGGTGAAACCACTGACAGAAGCTAGTTGCTATAATGTCGAAATGAAAACGGAAAATGAAAATACGAAATAGGTAGGTATTTGTTAGCATAAATAAAATTAATAGGCTTAGTACCTACTCAGCCTTGCTTTAACATTGCATTATACAGCAAAATATGGTTTTCCCATTGGGAAAATCCTAAAATAACTGCCTGAACCTAGAATGAAAAAAATCCAGCACAGTTGATATATTGATGACTGAAGTCCAGTGAATTAATGGCCTAAAATAAAATCTTTAATACAAAAAACAATTGGACAGCAGTCTAAGGGCCCCATTACACCCTTAAGTACGGAACCCTAAATATGATAAATAAAAATAACAGTTGTTTCACACGTTTTAATTAAGCTTTTGTTTATAGTTAACAATTAGGTAAAATAGTTATCTACTAGATAAATACTTCTTTATCGGACAAACAATGGAAATATTTTATTATAAAAAAATATAGGTATTTTATTTGTATTCTACTTAACTTGATCAATATCAAAACTATTATCCTTAGCGCCCATTATCCTTTTTGAAAATAGAACGCAAAATATAATAGAGATGTGACCACCACAAAAGCATCGTTATCGATTTCAATTAAAGAACGCCAACAATTACATTTCATAAATTTAATGAATAAAACATCAATCTCACCTCATTTTAATTCCGAAAACAATTCCATTATCATCGCACATAACAGCAATGTTTTCAGTCAAGCACAAAATTAGAATTAAAAAATTGAAATAAACTGAAACCTCCGGCAACACGTGAACTTTTTTGAATTACTAGTAATTGAGTATATTATTTGTCACGTTTTTTATTAAAAAACATCAAAATAACACGGTGTCATACGCTAGCGTGGAGATCGATAAGACAGCGCGCGCTCGCGTCCCCTCCCGATCGTAGCCGGTACCGCACTGGCTCTGACAAGCGTTAAAACATACCTCTATTATGTAGCCAACTTACAAAATGGCGTGCTTATTTGAGTTTGCGCAATGCTTGCTTGAACTTACACGTATTACGTAGGAAAAACATGTTTAATCCTATTAAAAAATCCCTTTTAATCCTATTTAATAAAGACTGCATGAGAGGATTGGAAAATAAGTTGTCCGTCAATCCGATTGCTCAGGGGTGCGTGGAAATCAATATTTACATACTTCGTCTGTTGCGGGTTTTAGGGTCAATGACCTAGTGGAGAAAAATATTTGCGGTTCTTTCTTAATCTTGCGTTAAGGAGATCTTAATCCACGTGCGTAGTTGTTAGGTACCACGTTTCCTTGCGAGAAATTAGCAATACCACGGATAGGTAACTGCTACTGCGTATCTACTACATACTCGGACTTCGGTAATGAGAATGAAATTGTTAGTCATCCATTTTCCTAGCTGTTTCATTTTAGCCTAACCGAAAGCAGCATGGTGACATGATGAAAGTATAATTGCCTAAATCTGATCTCCCCAGTCTCCCCAACTGACTTACGGTTGTTCCCAATAGTTATTTTATTCCGTATAGATAGTTATTTGTCTGTTGATTGGCACACTCGTACTCAGTTGCATCTAACTAGAGTGGAAACCATGTGGAGAAAAGGCTGGGTTGGTTAGGATCTAATAAAGCCGGGTTTACACTCGCGTCTGAATCCGCTAAATATTGCGGAAAACCCAAAGGTAATGTGCTAATGCGATCATTTTTAAGTGAACCGGTATTTTGTATTTTCTTCTGTGTGGGGTCTTTTGCTGCTGACTGTACGCAATAAGATAATTATAAAGAACATACTTAATGAACAATTTGTTAATTCGACTTTTATCAAAATTTAATTATAGCTTTATTCCAAACAACTTGGGCCCATAGAAAACACAAACACACATATACTTTATTTAACAATATTTATAAATTAATACACAAAATTATTGTAACACTATTTGTTATTTGTTAACACGATGAGACGGCGTCGTGTTGCGCTGTGTGCCCCCGTGTGTTCCCGTAGCCTCCCGTGGAATAGCCGGAATACGGTGATAAGTAAATCTGTATATTTGTACAATCCTCATTATTTTGTTGCTTCAGGTTGCTTCTAATCAATCAATAAATCTACTAAATGTTAGATGGAAATCCAAAATTATGATGTAACTGAGTTCCTGCGTGAACAGGAGTGGAATCACAGTATGACATTTTTTTGACGTTGACGTTTCATTTCTTTCTTTTATTGTTGTCAAAAACTTTTGGCGGTTATTCCTGCCGTTCCATGTTTCAATCAAGAATATAACCAAAATAAATAAACAATGGCTGAAAAACTCGAGGACCTGAATCTCCCGATGACTGTAGTCACGAGGATAGTGAAAGAGGCGTTACCAGAAGGAGTTTCTATATCAAAAGAGGCGCGAACTGGTCTCGCGAAAGCCGCTTCGGTATTCGTGTTATACGTTACTTCTGCTGCTACAAACATTGTGAAGAATAAGAAAAGAAAGGCTCTCACTGGTCAGGATGTGTTAGATGCTATGCGGGATATAGAATTCGACAGATTCGTGGAGCCCCTTAGCGAATCTTTAGAACAATACAAACAAATGGTGTCAGCGAGGAAATCTGGTGCCGGCAAGAAGAAGGACGAAGGAGAGGAGGTGGAAATGATAGAAGACGACTAATGTGATATTGTGACTCAATAGTGTTAAGTCTATTTAAGTATTTGTTAATAAATTGTGTTGAAATTCAGTTTGTTGTTTGATAACCTAAAAATTGTATAGAGTGGACTTGTCTCTGAAGCTTAGGCCTGTTTTTCAATAAATTCTACCCATAAATTATATGCAGCCGTTTGGATATGGAATGCTTCTAGATTATTTTCCATCCTATGCTCTAAATAAGTCTAACTCCAAACAGTAAACATATACAAAAGTGTATGGAAGTTAATTTGTAGTGCCAACCTCATAATGTGTATCAGTGAAACATTACACTACAGTTAACTACAAATGAACATTAAAAAACATTTTAAGACAAGCCAGACATGTTTTCTAAATAGTTGTGATCATTCTGGTCAAAGACAGACATTTGAAAATAACTCCAGAGCTAGAAACTAGCTTGTGTGAAAGTTATTGCCTGTTTGCAACATTATTGTAAAATTCTTTCACTGTTGAGAAGCTAGGCTATCTCCTAGTAACATAGGCTATATTTTGTCCGGGTATGGGAGCTAGTTCCCCAGGACGTGGGTGAAACTGTAGGGAACAGTTAGTACAGATAACAGCACATCAAGTGACCACAACTGTCAAATTTCTGCGATAGATATTCAACCTTATCACAATAGTGGAAGGTTAATGTTACATTGGTAAAATTTGACAGATTTGTATAAGTTGACCTGCTGTCGACTGTACAAAATAAAAACACCAAATAGTTTGTTCGTCACTTTATTCGGGAATAAAATCTGTTCAGAAACAATTGTGAAATAACATTGAACCGACATTTTACACCTCAGGACACCTACCTCTAGCTACGGCCTATATACACTCTCCTTCCTTCTACCTTCTGATTTAACGAAAATAAATATCCATATATCTAATTTATCATTTCGAATACTATTATAATCTAATTTATAATTTTTTTCTCTGGTTATAATTCTTTTTAAATTTTACCTTTAATACTATGAATTTTAGAGAAAATTGGAAAGAGCTTATTCTAAAATAAATTGTCATTAGTTTTGTACGAGCTAGTCATAATATAACTACGGGAAGCAAAGCCAAACAAGTTTTATCCATTTCCGAAAAGTAGGTATACAAATCTGTCAAAATCATCATTCAGTGAAATTCTACTGACTAGTTGTCTTTTCACCCGAAAAATATTTTGACAGATCATATTTTAAGGTGTGATCCCACTGCAGACTACTGACAACAATTTTTTCTACTACAGTTTGAAAACATTATAAAAAGAAACTATTTACTATTATTGCTAAGTTCAAACCCTATTTTCTATAGCTCATTTTGTTGCAAGCATCTTTTACTATTTTTTCCTCTTTTTATTGTAAGTTCTACTACTTTATTGTAGCTTCGGAGTAACTAAATTAATATTGGTCCTACTTACACATTTTTCTGCAGCGAGATCACTATGGTATGATAAAAATATTCATATCAAGTTTTTTAGCTCAAAATAATGGTTATTATTTTCGAAATATCTTGCAAGACAAAAAACTAAATATTTACGAGCATTTTATGCTAATTTAAACGTCTACAATTAATAATTATTGTTTTAATAGACTTTTAATGCCAGACTTTGTTTAATATAATATTTATTTTTATAAATTCTAAAGAGCAGGTAATTATTATCTTCAATATAAATAATTTTGATTTGTTAGTTACAAATTTTGTTTTATTATTGAGGAACGAAATTAACAAATCTAAAAATAAAATAGCCTGCATTTTTGTTGATAAACTTACTGAATTTTCGCGGGTTTATATAAAATATAGAATTCGGCCATATTGTTTTTCATAATTTTCCCGCCGTTATGTGACTAACAAATCAAAATGCGCATTAACTTCAGTACTGGTGTTCTAGTTTTCCTTTATATCTATTTAATCGAAATATACCTACTATTACATCTAAATACTAAACGGGACTATACGAATACGCTATTCAATTGTTTTTATTACAGCCATTCTCAGTCCAACCGCCAACTGTTTTGGCATTCTCCATATTTTTAGACAAACATATTAACTAGGTTATTATTTTGAGTCAAGTTGCTTTATGCTGGGTTGAGCAACCGTGAAATGGTCGCCAATCGACCAAATTGGCGATTTGAAAGCTGTGTTACCAATGGGCGGCCATTTCACGGCGGGTTAGGTTAGAGTTAAATCGAGCAACCCAGCCTTAGTTATTAAAGATATACATAGTAAAGTCACAGAAAGTAGAAGAATAGATAATTTTTTTACGGCCAGTTTCAGAGGTTCCAGATAAAGTTCTGGATAACTATCTGACAAATAATGCCATACAAACGTTTTTAATCTTCACAACTTTTCTATGGGATTATTTGTCAGATAGCTACCTTTAACTTTATCTGCAACCTTTGATACTGGTGCTTAATAGATAAGAATATATGTACTTTATAAGAATACTTCTATGAGATGAACTTATTACTATATTCCGATTAGTTGTTCTGCATTTTAGAACTAAGCAAATAATAATCTAGTTAATATGAGTGCATGAGAATAGAATGACAGAGAAATTCGAAGCAATTTGTAAATCATATGTTCTTTTTTGGCAAATTAAACTCAGTTCATACCAGAATTATACGAAGTATTATGACTTTAGATGACTTTAAATTACAGAGTTTTATCTTAACAGCTAAGATTTATTTTCGCATCATTTTTGATACATTTCCTTACTTCGCATAATTCTAGATCAGATTTTAATGTTTTTTGCATTCGACATCATTCCGTGAAGCTGCTAACAATTTCCTCTTATAGTAGCTCAGGGTAGGAATAAATATAACATTTAAAATTTTCTTTCTTTTCCTTACTCTCCTAGCCCTAACTACGTCTTCAAGTCCAGTGGGGCACACAAGCGATTCTTTATCTCACTAAGTTACATAATAGTAAATTCTAAAACTATTGCATCAACCCCATACATTGAAAAATACAAATTTCAGAACATAAACCATGTCCACCCGAAATAACTAGTATTTTAAATTCAAAAATAAAGGGGAAAAGAACAAAAAATAAAAACAAAAAAAATGTACGAAATAAAATTTATTGGAAGGTATATAAATAAAAAGGATTATTTAAAAAAGCTACACGTACTGCATTTTACATTCGGACAGCGATATTCTTGAAATAAAAATGTAAACTTTGATCTAGCACTTTAACTAATTGTTATTTCATAAAAAGAGTAACATTTTGTGTTGTTCCACATCAAGTATGCTAGACAGTGACATTTAAAAACATTTATAATACATAGATTTAAATATATACATCTGTAATACAACAAAAGTAAATAAAAGATATGATGAGTTTCGGACTGAATTTCATAGTTTTACAATAACAAAATGATGATAATTTCATGGCCAGGCTGGTACATTTTCATTTACGAAACAAAAACTCTAAAATCAGAATAAAAAATAATACCAATTTGAGAGCAAGAAGATTGTAGGTATACACAAGACATCTCATATCAACAAATAAACTTTAGTATTGACCAATTTTAATATATACTGAACTACTGATTAATTTCACTGTGCATATTTATCTTCTCTTATTTTCCCGTTACTCTTGTTATACCTACAAGCCTCTTGTTAGAGACCAGCCCACAACAGTCAAATGTATTATCGAAAGTAAAATTATAGCACAACCATGTTAAAACAAAATTCAGACTTGATTACCATTGCATTTAAATAAAAGTGGTTAAAAATCAGCAAAGTGTCAATTAACCTCACAATTCACTGTCAAATTCGCACTGGATTTATAATTATTCACAAAAATCACGTAATACTCAAATTTTAGTTAGGATACAAAACAAGGTTTATAATGTGGACTTTAAAATGAAAGTCGTAAGTCTTTTAGTCCACTGAGAGTAAAAATAAATAATTTTCAAGCTGTAACTAAGGATTAGACCTCCCGACAAAAATATAAGTCGATTTGACTTGAAGAAAATTTCTAGTCAAAACTACTGATTTCTTGGTCGTAAAATCAAGCGAAACCACGATTCCGATCTAAGCTACGGATTCCATTGCTAAACCCATTTATATCGCAAATAAATATTTTTCTCTGGAATTTCCTAAGCTCTCGGTGGAACCAAACTTTAACTGTCAAAATCATTACAAAAAAAAGATTTTGTTGTTGTTTAATTACAATAACTATGACTAACGATATTATACAATTCCACTAAAACTAACTGGAATAATTATTTTATATTTACAAAAAAAAACGTTACAGAAGCGTGTTGTTTCTCGAAATTTCTATTAATGAAAATTGTCTTTTATAATTTTTTTCTTCGTTACACGTACAATCACATGTTGTGATATTTTATTTAATATTAAAATTAAAACAATGAATAAATAAAATACTATTTATATTTAAAATATAGTGAGTAAAAGATCTGTTAATATTTTTTCGTTATGTTTAAGGGCTGAATAAACCCCCATCGTATCATCACAAGATTTTAAAATTAAATATAATTATCGTAATTAGTGATGTGCTAACTGAGGTTTTGATCGATAGTCGAAATTATCGACTGTGCAATGTCGTATATTGCTTCCCTCGAACATTTTTTTTGGCAGTCATTAAAGTACAGAGGATGCTTCAACATTTCTATTTTTCTTTTGTCGAATGAAAAACTGGTTTTATACTTAACTACTCGTTCAAAACCTCAGTTAGTTAATCGATACTTTTAACATTTTATACATGTTTATTTAAAATACCTTAGCAATGCTATCACAGCAACTAACTGTTAGATATTAGAAATAAATGTTATTTCGCATATTCCTTTAATAATTTTGTTATTTGCAGTACTTTTTATGCAAAGTAAATTGCAATATTAAAAGTAAAACCCTTTATATAAATGGGTTGTCAAACAAAATAAAAATTTCATTTGTTTTTGAATGACAAGACGTAATGTATATAAAATGACATTTGTTATAAGTGACTGTTATGACGTCACAGTTTGTAATGCCCGCAAAAAATTTAGGCCAGAGATACTCAAACTACCTGAAGAATTATTTCATGTTGAGCATCTCTGACTTCATTACCAATTTTATATTACTAGAGGTAGGATTTAGTTAAAAATATTGGCTTTTATTGCAACTGATATGAAAACTTTTTTTGACACCTCTAGTGACGCGAACTATCGATAGTTTTTAAATAATTGTATGACATTTGTATAGAAGGGAGATTAAATAAGGTATTTCCAACTAATTGCGTTTGCTAATCAAACTTATTGCTTTAGTTTTAGGAATGATTTTATCTAAATACTTCGTACACAGTGGCTCTGTTGTTATTTATATTTTCAACCGTCTTCTAGATATAGTTTGTATTTTTTTTTATGGATTATTGTTGTTTTTCATAGTATCAAATTAGCTGGTCTTTTTATAGAAAATATATTGGTAGGTATACAATTTAGCCTTCTAGAAATAAATTTTGTAGTGTTAACATTTTCGATACTCTCGTCTGTGGAATATTTTTTTTGTGATTAACACTGGTCCAATCAGCTGCATGCGGTTAGACTGGAAGCCGACGCCAACGTAGTTGGGAAAAGGCTAGGCAGATGATGTTCTGTTGAATTTTGGAGCTAGCCACTGTGTAGAAGTTTAAAAAAATGGCAGTGATGTGGGGAATTTTAACGACAATAAATTTACAATTAACTAAACTTTACTTCATCTAGGATCACGTTAATATGAATTATTAAAATCGTTGATAGACCGCCATATTGGATTTAAAAACGACGACGATGTAGCTAGTGGTGTTCTCGATTGATTTAGAATCGAATATTCGGAACTGCTGCATCGATTTGGTATCGATTACCGATTTTTCTCGAATGATCTTAAATTGTGTATGTATGCATTTTTATTGAATACGCTTTGTACGAATATTATAGTATATTCTTAGATGTGCGTCATATATTACAGCAGACTTTAAAATATATTGTTATGTAAAATATCGATGATGTTTTACTTTAGTATGGGAGCTATATATGTCGTTAATTTGATAGCCATATCGACTAATGATGGGTAATAATAAATGGGTATTATAGTATGACGATAATACTTGTTTAAATACAAAAACATCTCTAAATCGGGAACTAACGCTTATCATAAATGGCTTAGCAAGCGTTTAATGGTTATACTGATTTTCAATCTCCTAGCAACTCCAAAACTAATTTATCGACCATTCAAATCGACAAAACTGAAAAACTTTTATCGATATTCCTGCAGTCCTTTATCGATAAATAAATAATCATTTTTAACGTCTTTTTGGCTGAAAACTCCGAACAAAAAGGCATAACTGAATCCTCTCGCAAATAACAAACCTTCGTGTTGAAAAGTGTCATTTTGTCACTTTTTCCTCGTGGTACTACGAAGTACCAGTTTGTGGTCCGCTAGTGGCGCCCTGGTACTTCAATAGGAAGCTTCGTGTCCTGCCAGGATGTAGAGATCATTGCCGTCTTCGCCAGATAACGTGTTGTTCTGGAGTACATGCGATTCTAATACTACGACCCTGGAATTTCGAAAATAAAGGTTTGTTTAAGTTCATAATTACAAAAATTATGGCCAATTTTAGCTAAATTTGACCAATTTTGCAATGTGATCTTCGATTGTTTTTTTTTGTGAATTTTATAATTCTTCGACCAAAATCAGAAATTGTTGATATATCGCTAAAATTTGCCATAATTTTTTATTCATTCAAAATTTGACCCACATTCTGATGTCAAAAAGTTAGTAAATGACCTTGTCCACACCCGTTTCTTTTGATCCATACATCGAGTGACACCTGGTATTTAATAGATTTACAGTCCGTTCTTACGAAAGGGTATCGGTTTCTGAGCACCTTTGTAGGGGAATTATCTTTAAATTTTGAAGGGAAAATGACACAATATGTGTTTGTACAGTCGCGGTCATTAATGCACTAGCAACTTTCAAACCTTCGCAATTTTGTAGTGTAATACATTGCCTGAACACAACGGACCCGCCGGTTACATTAACACCTATTATACGACTAAAATAGGAACGTTGGCATGTTGGTAGTGCATTAATGACCCCGTATCGTATACTGACTTGTCATGCGGCAGCAGGCGGTATGCGCGCGAGGCGTCGGTGATCTCCTGCGTGACCTCGGCGTTACGCAGCGACCGGCCCTGCACGCCGTGACGGTGGAACGCCAGCACCGAGTCCGCCAGACATACTGTAGGACAAACAAATCTTTAATAGTTGTAAGTAATACAAACCCCACGATCCCCATATAGCGGGTATACATATATATGACCCCCTAAAGATTTCAACACCACAATGACCCAAAGTAACCCAATTGTGACCACTTCACATACGTCCCCAACATCCTCGTGACACACTGTGCCCAAGTGACCCCAAGATCCCCAAGTGATCCCGAGACCCCTTGTGACTCCAAGACCCCATAGTGACTCCAAAACACACCAGTGACCACAAGACCCCACTGCGACCCCAAGACCCCACGGTGACCCCGAGTCCCCTAGTGACCCCAAGCCCCCACAACACTCACGTATACTGTCGATGTTGAAGTCGAACTGTATCCGCGAGAGCAGCTTGTTACGCCGCTTGTCGTCGTCGTGTCGCCAGCGCGCCGCGTCCACCGACGGCGGCAGTACCGGGATTATGTCCACTACGTTCTCGTGGCATACTAACCGTCATTACAGCAAGATCTCTTAGAAAGCCCGAGACTCCTAGTGACCCCAAGACCCCAAACGTACCCGAGACCCCTAGTGACCCCAAGACCCCCTAATGACCCCAAGACCCTTAGTGACCCCCCAATACTCACGTATGCTGTCGATGTTGAAGTCGAACTGTATCCGCGACAGCAGCTTGTTGCGCCGCTTGTCGTCGTCGTGTCGCCAGCGCGCCGCGTCCACCGACGGCGGCAGTACCGGGATTATGTCCACCACATTCTCGTGGCATACTAACACCTAGAAATATTACCTCATTTCAATTTTAGGGTCCCGTACTGAAAGGGTAAAACGGGACCTTCTTACTAGGAATTGGCTGCCCGTTTGTCAACTAGCTGTATTTCTCATGATACATTTTAGTTAGACAATTGAAATTTTCACAGAAGCTTTACTTCTGTTGCAGCTATAACTAAGCTTTTTCATTCCATTAGAAACTTAGGCGTTTGTTTGAATCATTGATGTTAATTTGGTATTAAATGTCTGCGCTGTGCGAAAAAAGTAAAAAAGATTACAGATGTTTCATCTCCCGAAAGATTTGACCACTGAGCATGCGTAGGCTCAGTAGCGGTTGATTATAGCTCACTGGCTTTTGTGAGATAAAACATATTTCAAAAAATGTTATCCCAGACTATACCAATTTCATGTTATGATGAGTTCCCTGACAGTTCTAATTTTTCCATCACACGCATACTGCTTTAGAACTATAACACATAAACCAACTAAAAAAAGTAATGTTAAAATATTGTCAAACAATAGATTTTGTTTTGTGTCTGTAACCGATGCAGTTCAATGCGTTAAGTAAACCCGCAACATAAATATGTACACACTACATGATATCCAGTTAATCATACATACCGAGTCCTTATTAAGCTGGTGGACAGCCCTGAGCGTGTGCAGCCTCTCAGGCCGCGGTATCACAGTGTTGGACCCGCCCACGCACGACTCCAACTCCTCCGAGTGGAACCAGGTTGCACCTGTCAATAACAAAATATACATTACTAGCTATTTTCAATATGAACCAACTTCACTAAACATTGGAAGGAACAAAATAAAACTTTCCAAGTCTAGAAGTCAGTGTTTACACCGACTTCAAGTTCATAATTTTAAGATTTTTCTATTTTTTTGTCTATCTAGTAATAGTAGCTATAGTAAATAATATAACTGCCTCGTTGTTCTAGTGGTCGCATAGCCGACTGCTGTGCACGAGGTCTCGGGTTCGACTCCCGGGACGGGCCGAAATCGCTTTGTGGGTTTTAGAAACTTTCACAAAGCAGCCCGGATTTGGGAGTTGGTGATTGATACACCCGTGCATCGGAGAGCACGTTAATGTCGGTCCTGCGCCTGATCTCTCTCCGGTCGTGTTGGATTGCCGTCCCATCGCTATGAGAGTGAGGGAATAGGGAGTGCACCTGTGTCACAGCAAATGCTTGTGCACTATAATATGTCCTGCGCAGCTGGCTGATCTTATATGAGAACGGCCGCCGTGGCCGGCAATCGGCTAGGACGCCATTATTACAATTTAAATAATATGTATAATGTCATCAGTAGGTATCTATACTTACCGGAGTTAATATTGAGCAGGTTGAGCCGCAGCGGCTTGCGGGTGGCGCCGACGCAGAGCAGCGGGTACTCCAGCTCCGGCGTTATCATCAGCTCGAACACCAGCAGCGGAGACGGCAGCACGCATTCTATGTTCTAAGGAAACAAATTATTTTAGACCCAAGTTCATTGACAGTATAAAAGTCCTTATTAAAAAAACTATTCATTTAAATTAAATGTGAAAATTACACAGTAAAAGGTTGGTTTGATTAAAATTAGGAGACGCCATATTTTAATTCAATCACTTTAACTATTTCACAGACAGGGTAGATAGATAAAATTTTATTCAACACAAACAAGACAGAATATTCTTATTATATTAACTATATCCTATTAACAGACAAGCTTCCGCCAGCGGTTTCACCCGCGTTCCGCGGGAACTACTCCGCGCACTCGGATAAAAAGTAGTCTATAGCCTTCCTCGATAAATGGGCTATCTAACACTGAAACAATTTTTCAAATCGGACCAGTAGTTCCTTAGATTAGCGCGTTCAAACAAACTCTTCAGTTTTATAATATTAGTATAGATAGTATAAATACAAGCTTGCATCGGTTTCAGCCGCACCCGGATAGAAAGTAGCTTTTGTCCGTTCTCAGACTCCAAATGCAACCTTCATTTATACCAGTTCAGTAGTTTTAGCGTGTAACCGCGACAGACAAACAGAGAGAAAGAAAGTTACTAAGGATATGTACAGACGATAGCACATAAAGTTACCACAATCTGTCAAATTTCTTCAATAGATTTTCAACCTTATCACAATAGCGGAAGGTTAATGTTCGATTGGTAAAATTTGAAAGATTCGGATGGGTTGACTGCTGCCGTCTGTACATTGGATTTCATGAAAATTGGCAGTAATAGAGCTTATATATCAGAATAACATATAGGCCACTTTTTATCTAAGCACGGGAACGGGACGCGTGAAACCACGGGAAAACAGCAAGTGTTATAATAATAGGCATGACGACAGGGTAAAAAATAAGCAAATCCATTTAGTCCGTAATTTATATTATCGCAAAATATTGGACACGTATTTTTTGTTTTTGAAAATTTATCAATAATAACAAAGATAATGAGTATTAAAATTCGGGAGTGGGGGGTCCTGACGTCACGCCTATGTCAAAATCGTACGTAGGCGTGACGTCACGCGCAATTTCCACGGTCTATAGCTTCGTAATTATTTGTTAAGATGAAAAACGAAAAAATACGTATGCAATATTTTTTATAAATCTAAAACACGGACTAATTAGATTTTTTTAGTCGTCATGCCTATTATTAATTTAATATTTACCTTGAGCAACATGAACTTCCTGAGCGGGTCGTACCACTGCATGAGGAAGAGGCCGGCCGGCGTGGCGCCGCACAGATACTTGTACCCGTTGTACGGGTTGCGGGCCACCGCACACCGCATGCAACCTGTTGCAAACCACGTTATATATCCTGCTACACCTCTTTCACGATAACATGATATACTTTACAGATCGTAGCTGAAAGTTACAGTTACAAATTGACCGATAAATAAATCCAGAAAAAAACATGGTGGGTTTAAGTCAGAAAGAGTATGAAACTCCCTCCCACTGCACCCATAGCGTCTTTGGATGATGGGTCGCCTGATTATTTTCCATCTCATAAAAGAGAAAATAAGTTGTTAACGCGGACTTTAATTTGCAATCATGGGTAAAACTAACGTAACAAACGAAATAAAAAAAATATAAGAAACCTAACTTAAACAGACAGATTATTATGTCAAAGTTATAACACCTCTTTTTGGAAGAAGTCAGTATAACTGGGTTATGCAACCTGTTGCAAACCACGTTATATATCCTGCTACACCTCTTTCATGATATACTTTACAGATCGTGGCTGAAAGTTATAGGCCCAAATTGACCGACAATGTTAATCAATCAATAGTCAGTTTTTGGAAAAACTGACTTTTGAACCAAACATTTGATAGATTGTTCAGTGTGTGAGTATCGAATCGGTTGGCAAAGAAAATGGGACCGGAATCGCCGATTTTATGATAGCCGCTTTTTATAGATTCAGTAGCTTCAATCCCAATTAATGCAAGTTAAATTGCTTGCTTCTGCCATTATCGACACTTTTTAGTATTAAATTTCATTAATTATATCATTAACAAGAAAATTACTTAGTAATTTTGCAAACCTAGCTTATTTTTATCACTCTAAACCAGTACGCAAGTCAGTAATAAATTCGTAATGTCAAGGAAATCATCATAACAAGTATGCTATATGAATACATACCTCTAGTATCAGGCACCCGCGTGGTGTTGGCAAAGCGTCGTGGCAGCAGGCGCGGCGCCAGCCCCCGCAGCGACCGCGCCCCCCGCGCCGACCCCGACAGCGCCAGCAACTCGTGACGGTATAGCGAGGCCGTTTTACCTGTGGAAATATTAAGAATTAGATTTAAGGAAATTATGGTGTTATTGCAAAAATGTTGAATAGATTTTTGACACGGATGAAGAAAAATTTTGATTAGGTGACAAACATGTGTTTAACTTTTTGTATCAATATTATTACGGTCGTACGTCGTAAGGTATGCTGGAATTCAGGAAACTCATCAGGATATATGTCAGATGATTTTTGTCACCGCTGGTGTGAACTAGGATCTACTGTAACTCAAGGAAAACTTCATAATTGATTGATATTTCCTAAGTGTTGTTGTGAAGAAAAATTGTTTAACACTAATGCAATATGTTAATATTAATATTCTTAGGACCCGTTTCAAAACCAGATAAAAGTTCTAGATCTGACAGATATTGAATGCAACCAAAGGATGCACCTTATGTGAAACCTGTGAAACAGGCTTTTAGTTTAAATCATTTTTTTAAAAGCTTTTATTTAACTTGCAATGTATGTAAATTAGGGTGTCCCTTAAATTTCAAGGTCGATATTTTTTTACGCATACCTTCTTAAAAGTTTCGTATCAACCTTATATTGTTTAGAAAAAAATATTACCTCGATTGATTGATGGTAACCCGTGCCGACTTGCGATTTAAGTTTTTCCATACAAATAGCGCGAGTACTACGCTGCGACTTATGGCTACATGTTTTATTTTTTATTTTTTACGTAATTTTCGAGATTATTAGTTATTAATTGTTTAGTGCGTTAATATGTCAGTCAAATTATGAAGTGATTAACAAAAAAAAAATCCTTATTGGATTGCCTAGCTATCAAACAAGTGGTGCCCAATTACCATGTAGTCGACAAATACTGTCAGTCTTATTTTACAATTATTCTAGAGGTTAAACTGACTGTTAACTTAATTTTGTATTAAGATTCTTCTAATCTAACAGCCAGACATGTGTCGACCACAGTTGCGACCAATCAAAAAGCAAAAAATTTAATCAAGACATTAATAGATGACACAAAAGTAGATGCAACAATTGCTTAAGCTGCTATAAGTAAGTTTATCCATCATTTGTGGTATTTATGTGAAGACACAGTCACTCTATCACTGTTTGATGACGAAGTTGATAGTTAAACTACGAAGAAAATGATTGCTAACTTTTACAGGAACAAACTTTCAAATTTTAGCAAACACTATGACACGTCTAAGGGAAAACAGACTCGAAGGTAGTTTGGGGAGTTTTATTAATTTTATATGACTTATTTTAATTAATTTTGTTATTAATAATTGTTTAATAACAATTTTTATTTTTATTATCTTGTTTTTTAGTTTCAGTTTTCAGATTAAATACTGGATGATTTCGTATAGCAAACAATTTCAATCACGACTCCAGATTGATGTCAGTTTTGTTAAGGAAGGGGATTCTTCTGGGATATAATGCTGGTTTTCTTGATACTAAAAGAATAAAAAATAATTTGAGAGTTGTGAATGGTAATGCTGAGAGGGTTGTTAAATTAGTGCATGGTTTTAACGGATTTATTACGGCTCAAGAAGAACAATAACAGTTCTAACTGCGCTCTGTGTCCAGAAACAGAAAATACATACATCCGAACTGTAAAAAAAATATTCTAAAAAGGAGTTACCCTCGCTGATTGTTCTTATTTTATGTTATTCATTAAATTTAATATTCATCGCATTTAATTTTTACATTTGTTCCCTAATTTATTGAATTTATAGTGATTTTGTT
>NWSH02000571.1:276623-305893 GCA_002382865.2 Heliothis virescens
TATGTTACAGTTATAACCCGTTTTTAGATAGAACGCGTTTTCCCTAGTTAAAACTAGTTTTTACTAAATGCCTTTGTTAAAACTAGAATTTACCACTGATAAATTTCATTTTCAGATAAAACTAGTTGTCACCTCCAGCTTTAGTTAAAACTAGCTTTAGATGAACTTATATTCGCCAAAAGTTAGGTTTTAATGGCAGAAACGAATCGCTGTAAATCCGACTCCACGTAGTCTTGTCTGCCCTACCCCTAGAGTGTAATTCAAAATCGCGTAGGCGCGGAGGGGCGAGGCGGGCCGCGAGTTGAGGAGCAGGTGGTTGTAACACTCGCCACCGCGGCTGAGGCTGGTGAGCGTTAAACCTATCTGCGACGATAAACTCGCGTGGGACCGCCGGAGCCCCGCAGCGCCGGAGCCGTGACAGAAATCACGCCTGCTGCATGATGGAACATTAATTAAGAATAAGGTACGATGAACACTGAGAACAGTTTTAACTGACTCGCTTAGGAAAAACGCGTGTTGTCTATTAAGCTAGTTCTTAACTGATATTAAATTTTGAGTATTAGTTATTTCTAGCTTTAACAAAGGCGTTTAAGTAAAAACTACTTCTAACTAGGGAAAACGCGTTCTATCGGAAAACGGGTTATAACTGTAACATATATATTTGTATGTTCGGGTGAAATCTTTGAACTCAATTTTGAAGTAGATATATTCAACCGTTTGGGCTGAAATTTCGTGGACGCGTTTAGTTTGGATGACAATATATGATAAGATATGTGACGTCATTCTAAATCCAATATGGCGGATCATACAAGATGTCAGAACAGTTATATTTAATCCACTTATACAATATGGGTATCAAATGAAAGGGCTCGTTGAGAGTAATTTGAAAAAGTATATGACGTCATTCTGCATCCAATATGGCAGACCATGCAGGATGGCGGAATAGTTACCTTTAGTCCACTTTTACAATATGGGTATTAAATGAAAGAGCTCGTTAATAGTAACTAGAAATAATGGCGTTAACTAAAAAGTAAAAAATAAATTAAAAGTAAAAAAAAACTTTTAAAGAAAAAGCTTTTATTTAAAACCTCTAAAAAGGAGAAAATAAAATTTTGACAATAATAAAAAATATTTAAATTTTATTATAAAAAGTATTTTAAAATAAAAGCTTGTCGCGTGTTTTACATACCTATCAATATTCCTTTACCTATATCATAATAATTTGCGGTAAAACTCGCGACAAGCTTTTATTATTGACAAAATTTTATTTTCTTCTTTTAAATAAAAGCTTTTTCTTTAAAAGCTTTTTTTTTATTTCGAGTAATTTCATATGGAATCACTTCATATCCAAACTCCATTTAATCTCAAAATATTTCCCAATATTTTCTCCCACCACCCACCAGAAACCCTGTACCCGTCAAACATTACCACATAGTACTACCATTACCGGAGAGGCTCATGAGCACATCCTTGATGACGTGCATCCATATGGTGCGGCGCGGGCACAGCTGGTCCATCGCCGTCTCGTGCAGCTCGTTCAGGTTTAACGTGTAGATGCCTTCTTCCGCGCCTGTGGGTAAATGTGTAATTGGATAAAAAAAAATGAGCTAAGTATTGCTAGTGAATGGCTTGTTATCGTTGACCGAACGTTGAAGAAATAAATATCTATGAAAAGTGAACGTATCTATTACCTACAAGCAATTAAAATACAAACATTTTTCGGGCCGCAAAAAATAACTTTGTTTTTCATACAAATATATGAAAACAAACTTATAATTTGCGGTTTCACATTTTTATTGTATGGGGACCCCCCTTAATATTTTTTTTAATTTTTAGTATTTGTTGTTAAAGCGGCAACGGAAATACATCATTTGTGAAGATTTCAGCTTTCTAACTATCATGATTTATGAGATACAGCCTGGAGACAGTCAGACAACGAAGTCTTAGTAATAGGGTCCCGTTTTACCCTTTGGGTTCGAAACCCTAAAAACCGGACAAATGTCGGAGTCGGATTCACACACGTAGGTTTCCGTTCAAAGAATCACGTTGAATTATGTTATTCCAGTTTTTAGTATTTGTTGTCAAAGCGGCAACAGAAAAATATTACCTGTTAAAGTTTCAACGGTCTAGCTATCAGAATTCATGGTTCAATTCTTGCCTGGTAACGGACGGATGAACCAATCTCTTTGATTTAAAAAACTTAGGTCACAGAGAATTTTTGAAAGAACACTAAATTTGATTTTGTATTGGTCTTATTTATTATAACCCGTTAAAATACTCCAAAAGAGCGCTTAAAATTCACTTATTATAAATAGGGATGAGAATTTTCAGCAATCTGGACTCAAACCTGTATCCTGTACGTAAAATATTCGAAGCTTGATCCAAGCGCTAAAGACCGCAAAAAGATGTTTTTTTTTATCCTTTGTGGAAACTTACCTATTAGTATATGTTGGTCTCTCGTGTCAGGGTGTATCCATGACGCTGTACAGTTGATCCTCAGTGGACATCCGTTAAACACCTGTCGATCACACAATAATGTTATGAGGGAGTTTTTAAGTTGTGTCAAAATGTGACCATTAATTAGAAGGACGTTTCAAGGAGTTTGAGAAATTTTCTTTAGAAAAGCAGAGTGATACGAGTTTGATCTCCTTTTTCTAACTTCCTTTTTGTGTAGCTTAACTTATGTAAATTAAGTAGTTTTTTTCTTACTTTTTATTTCGTCATATTTATTACATATTATTTGAGATTGCATTTTGACATTACATAGCTCCAAATAAATTATGACACATTTTAATCTCTAATTGAGAAATCCTCAGATAGAAGATTAGGTAAACCCGTCGGATTGGCTTGTATACCCTGTTACCTTAGAGAAGCAGGCCCCCATATGAACTTTGGGCGTGGGCGGCAGGCCGTTGGGCGCCGCGCGCGGGGGGGTGTGTGCCCGCCGCGACCGCCCGCGCCGCGGGGGGACTGGCGGGGTGCCGCCCTCCACCACCACTGCCGAGGGGGGAGACAGTTATGTTACATGTGTGGCTAGATCTGATGTGTAGTAATGACTGCACGCTTGAGCTCTATTTATTTACTATTGAATTTCATGTGAAATTATAGCGGACTGATACTTGTTACCATCAAGGCTTTCAAAATTCCTGATAATATTATTGTAGATATTTTTTTAACAACGACGAGACGAATGGAAAAATATAAACTCACAATAACAAAATAACTCTTGTTTTGCAAAAATTAACAGATTTCTCTGACAACGAACTTTTTGAGTATACCCATCACATATACCCATTACAACAAAACAAAGTTACAACTCAAATTAAAAATAACACACAATTTTAACCCCTATAATATTACTTCATACAAACTTACCCTTATTATCAACTTTGGCCTTATCTCTCTGGCTGTCAGACAAGCTCCGTTGTCTCTGCGTCGTCTTAACCTCTTCATCAATGGCTTCCGTCTTAACGTCCCGCCCATTTTCATCCACCATTTTGAAAATCTCATCAACCGAAGAAGTTTTCCTTTTCACATCAAGCTCGCACTGACAAAATTGATTCAAATCTATACCAGCGGTCACCGAATCCGAATGATGCCTATTATGCTTTTTTCTATGTTCGAATGCCTTTTCTTCCATATTTAAGCTCATATCGATTTTCCTACACAAATCATCGTCTGTAGCCCCATTTTGTAATTTATCGTCTTCCGAAATTCTTAATCTGTTCGCGATTTGTAACGCTCTGAAGTTGGATACGGATATTTTTTGCTTTTTACAATTTTCGCAGTAAACTATGCCTGAGTCTGTGTTTTGGTTTGAACAGTGCCTGTAATAACTTAGTATGTCTCCGTTAGAATTGCACACGTCACAGGAACATTTTGCTACGGACCTCTGTAGATCGCTGAGCGTGTTATTGTCTCTGGGTTCGGGTTTGGGGCACAGTCCACATTCGCAGTTCGCGTTCCGCTGCAAGTCCAAATGGTCGTTTTCCTGTTGATCCACGTACATGATGTCTTCGCCTATTTTCCTGCATAGAGGGTCGTCTATCGATAATCTAGAAGCACCTATGGGACTTTGGAAAGTCGACGTGAGATTTTGATAAATATTCGCCGTAGAATTGTTTAGGAAGTTCTGTTTTAACTGTATACATTGCGATAGGTGTTGGTCGTGCATCGATAGCGCAGTGTTGCTACCCTGCGCCATGTTCGCGGTTTCTGCCGTCAAAGGTAGTGTTGCCCTGTAAGGAAATAAATTATTACCATTTTGGTAGATTTTGTGTGGTAGTTTTAGTAGCTTTTTTGGGGGATTTCGCAGTGCTGTTAGGTTTGTTTTGAAGCTATTTCGAGTGCGGTTAGACACAAATGTGGGAGGGATCATATGTTACGTGTCACGTAGACAAGCTATATGATTATTCGTGTTAAATAACAAGTGGTGCTGGTGGGATATAAAAACCTTTAATTATTTTTAATACTGTGAGAATCGGAATATGGTTTTACGGGGTTTGTAATATACTCTTGTTTATGTTTGTTTTATAGTATTTTAAAGCTGCGAAGCTGTATAACTGGACATGCTTCATGCTAGGACTACCAACTATTTTGCTAAATGCTTTGCTATATATTTTGATAACTTTATTTGTATATTTGTTTATATTTACAGACTTTTTATGTAATCAACATTCAACCCATAACAAATCCCCGGTACCATTTGGTAAGACTGGTTATCAGACTTTCTGGCTTCTGACTACCCATAAGGACTGTCAAAAATTTTCAAATAACAATCGGACCCACCAATTATACATGCCTTTCGAAACGCGGAGGAATTCACTATGACATAGATGCGTCTGAATATATTTTAAACAACAAGCTTTTGTTTTATCCTATAACGTCATTATTATTTTTAGATAAAAAGATACTTGATTAGTTTATTCGTTTCTAATGAAATCCCCACCACGATTTAAAATAAATAATTGACTTGACTTTGATTTCCTTTTGACAAGTCATACATAATGTAAGTAGTGTAGGAAAGGAGAAACATTTAAAATTGATTTGACGTTTATATTTCATAAGAAGTCTGTAAACCACCCATTATTTTTTGTCCATTTAAAATTATTTGCAACAAAACTATTATACACAAACTAAACTAAATCTAAATACAGGCTGTTCGGAATATTTCGTTCACATACAGGTTGTTGTTTTTTTACCACCACATTTTTTAAGATTTTTTCTATTTTTTTTTTCTTTTTTTTGTTATTCCGACCAGCGTTAAAAGCTCTACGGACATAAAAACACACATATTACGCTGTTACATGCAAAGAAACCTCTCTGTTTACCTGAGCATTAACTCTTCATCGATATATTGCAAGAGGCTCCTAAAACAAGAGACAAACAGTATGATACTCACTTCACGTTGCTATACTTCGATGGTTATAGTGTAATGTATGTATTTGAAGGTATTCTGTTGCTTCTTTAAATGTTTGTGACGATTTTTCGCAAATATAAAAGTCCTTTCAAATTATGTGGATATTTTGAGAAGTTTTTTTAAACGTTTTTTGGTGTTTTTGGTACTCGACTATTGAACAATGCAATGATTGCATGAGTTTGTTATTCTGAATAAGTGTAATGGCGCTTCGTAACGCTAAACATAAGAAATTGTCTTATTTCCAATAAATAAATAAAAGGACTCTAATACCAAAATGACATTTTTTTTAAAGAAAATGTCTCTTCACTTAATGTCAGATCATAAAATATACAGTTGTTAACTTTAAGTATGATCTAACAAATTCCTCATTAAATATCCACAATACATTTGGAGCACCCTGTATAACACAATTACTACCACTGGTTCTTCTGTCAATATGGGCGTAAATTAAAAAAATCGTCGACTATACACTGTTGGCTATTTCGAAGTTAATGACTTTAAAATAAGGTCTAAAGTTGCATAACAAAATTCCCAAATATTTTTTTACTTTTGAGCAATAGCTTTTTATTTTGTTATATAAACCTTAGACATTTTTTTTTTTCAAAAAAACACACTGAAGGCAACAACACAGCGCCATAGACAGCGAATAAAAACTCCTTACCTCGTTACCATAGACAACGATAACCCATCCCATAGAGAAACCATAGAAGCCAAACAGAAAACCATCGCTTCGTCCAAATCATGCGCATAATCAAAATGTGTAACTATTCTATCATTTTGTGCAATCACACGACACTCAGGAAAAATCATTTAAAAATACTTAAAAAAAACTAAAATAAAAAATAAATAAATTCAAAATAAAACCCGTCACCAAAAATTAATTAGCACACGGAAACCCCTAACTGTTAGAAAAAAAAATATCCAAAAAAAATTTTGCGTTTTTTTTGCGAGGCCAAAATATTTCTTTTAACAATAATACCTTAAACTCATGTTCAAAATATCGTCACCCGTGATCACCCGACACCACTTGCTATAAAATATAATAATAAACTAATAAAATATATATAAAAAACCAACAAAAAAGCAAGAAAAGTAACGGAAAAAAACTAAGGGGGTATTACAAAAATTGTAGTTGTACTTACTTCTCGCTAGATGGCATTGTGTCCGTAGATAGCTCTTGTGTCAACGGATTGTGTTTCGGACAACTCATTAGTGAAGCGACGCTCCAATCTTCACTAGACTGTCTATGGTACGCTGAAAATTTATTAAAAATAGTTATTATTTATGTTTTTTTGGGATACTTGTTGCTAGATATTATTTTATATTATAGACTAGCTTCTGCCAGCGGTTGCACCCGAGTCCAGTGGGAACTACTCGGCGCACTCGGATAATGTAGCCTATAGCCCTTCCTCGATAAATGGGCTATCTAACGCTGACAGAATTTTTCAAATCGGACCAGTAGTTCCTGAGATTAGCGCGTTCAAACAAACAAACTCTTCAGCTTTATAATATTAGTAAGTACAGATGTAAATCAGGAGTAGCCAACAGGTCGAGTAAGAGGTAAGTAATTGGTAGATTGCAAAGGTCATATTATTATTAACTTGTCCATTTCTGGTATAGGATACAAGAGTTCATGTTTTTTAGTAATCCTCTATTGAAACCACAAATATCGGCAACATTGCATTACGAGAAAAAACCCTTTTCTAAAATTCGTTCATATTTTTTAATTATTCTTAGCTTGAACATGAGCCAAAGCGAGACTAATTAATTGTAACAGACGCGAAATATCTATGTTAAACACCTACGTTTTAGAATAAACTGATTAAATTTCAATGATGATAAATCAATAAAAAAAACCGGCCAAGTGCGAGTTGGATTCGCGCATGAAGGGTTCCGTACCATTGTATGGGGTACCCTAAATGTTTAATTTTTAGTATTTGTTGTTATAGCGGCAACGGAAATACATAATTTGTGAAAATTTCAGCTTTCTAGCTATCACGGTTAATGAGATACAGCGTGGAGACAGACAGACAGACAACGAAGTCTTAGTAATATGGTCTCGTTTTACCCTTTGGATTCGGAACCCTAAAAAAGGGTACCAGCTTCGAAATTCCACAAAAATACTCACCGCTCCTCTTGATAGTATCGCCATCACAACTCCTATTGACCTCCGCGCTAAAATTGATCACTTTCGGCATGGACCTGACGCTCAAATCGTCGTCCGCATCCAAGTCTACGATTGGCGAATCGTCGTAGATTCCGGACCTCCTATTGGCGGGGTCACGGCCCTCCCCTGTCATGAGGCGCACGCGATTGGCCGCGGTGATGTCGTCGTCCCGCAGGGAGGTGGGGCGGGCGGCGGAGAGGGCGTGGTCGGTGAGGAGGCTGCGCGGCCGCACGTGATTGGTGGAGTGGCGCGACTGCTGCGCTTGTTCGGCGAGGACTCGCCGTCCGCCACGACCGGTGTGCTTGGATGCTATGCGTTGAGGCACGTTTGACATGGCCTGTAGAAGAAAGATTTTATTAAGAACCTTGATATTAATATGCTTGCTTAATATCAGGTGAGACAGTGGTCAAATGTGTCATCAATAAAATAGATCGTAACTATTTTTGAAGCATTAGCCGATTTGGCAACTAAAAGGGGGGATAGCACTGTTAAAACGGTAAATTATGCCCTCAGTGTCAAATTCTGAAAAAATAATCAGCGAATTATATTCAGGTACGATTTCACTACGTTCGTTCTGACTTTATCGTCACAAGCGATAATCGTGTAATTTGTTATCATTTTGGCATGAATAATTTTAATGGATCAACGAATGCGAACGAAGCATTAAATAAAAATATATTTTACAAATCTTTTTTTAGCAAAATCGAAAACAAATCAAAGCAATATGAAGACACGGCGTAATAAATGATGCAAAAAAATAGCCCAAGACCAATATAAGAATGGAGCCTCTTTTATCCAACAGAGAAGAACTCCTACAATAAATCAAGATGATGATGTCACTCACGGTATCCTCATCCGGCTCTGGGTTGCAGTGGCTGGGGGGGTTGGAGTACTTGTGCAGCAGCTCTATCGCCAGCCGCTTGCTCATGTCTTGTTGGAAGAACGCGTGCTGGAAAAGAAATAATATTATTAAGATAAGCTTTTATAATAACGGTAATTTTTAAGATGGAAGATAGTTATCCTGAGAAATATGTTCACGCGAGGATGTGAACATGCCGACGCAGCAGGGCAGTGACCGCGATGAACCAGAATCAACCTCAATTTTAGTTGTTTGTCACAACATTATTGCTCCACATCAGCGGTTTCACACATGTGCATTAGAATAAGTTACACACCTTTACATGTAAATATATTGATATAAATAGCATGTCAATTTATAATAAACTCTCTTTCTACGCTTCGAGCAACGCTGTTTCTTTCGACGAGACCATCGACTCCTCTCACTGTTACTGCGCCTATAAATGGTTACCGATAGCTCTGGCCTTACTCTGCCTTAGTTATTGGTCGGTCCGTGAGGCTGCGGATCGGCAGTGAGAAAATCTCATCCAATACACCTTTCATCCTTCCCACCTTCCGTCTGTTGCCTTAGGTCTCATGGTAACAGGCATCCCGCACTATATATATACGTATATATTGTAGTTTTATGGTTAGGGCTAGGGTGTTAGGTGCAGATAGGGTTGTTAATAAGCTAGTAGGTGCAGGTAGGAATATTGATAGGCTACAGTCAACCCCCTCTACCGTGCATTTAGATATCTGAATGTACAAAATACAACAAGTCCAAACACATGTAGTTTTTTTAGCAATTGACAGTTAGCTTCATCATTATATCAATTTAATGGCATTATAAGATTTGTTTCTTTTCTATACTTCTATAGTAGGCCAAAATCAAGACAACAAAACGACTAAACCGATTTGTAAAAATATTTCACTGCTGAGAAGCTATCCTATCCGAGGATGATATAGGCTATATTTTATCTGGGTACAGGAATTAGTTCCCACGGGAGGCGGGTGAAGACGCGATAAATAGCATGGAAAGTAGGTATGGAAATCTTAGCGGGGACATTCCCTTACTTATTATACTTCAATTCCATTTCAAAATACTCCCAAAATGGTAGAATACCTCAACATGGTCAGGTCACACCTAAATTAACTTACAACACTAACCTGTAACAACTTATCAGCCGTGGGCCTCTTCTTAGGGTTCTTGGTGAGGGCCAGCTTGAGGAAGGAGTGGAAGACCGGCGACCAGCGCTCGCGCTCCTTCAGCGTCGGCGGCTTGAAGCCCGACTTCGACATCAGGAACAGCACCCGCATCGGGTGCAGCTCGAACATGGGAGGTTGGAGTTCTGCTAGCTCTGGAAGTTATTTAGTAAATTAGTTAAGAAAGACCTTGAATGGGATGTTATCAATAAGATTTTTATATTCCAAAGTTCCATTCCTGCCGGCAAATATGTTCCTTGTTTGTGCCGGTGGCATGCTTCTCACTGTCGGCACGGCACGGGCGGCACTGCCGACGGCATTGTTTGCAGTAGCTAAGGCACTTCTTTATCATCGATCACCATGTTGATGCGTTAAACCTTTAGCAGTCGTTACAGGTAGTCAAAAGCCAGAAGTTCTGACAACCAGTCTACCAAGGGGTGTCTAGTTGCCCGGGTAACTGGGTTGTGGAGGTCAGATAGGCAGGCGGTTCATGTAAGACACTGGTACTCAGCTGGATCATTCTCTAAAGGCCTTCTCTGTAGTCTTAGCCCAGCAGTTTTAAATATTTATATTGTCATCATTTATTTAGCCTAAATGTGTTTATAATAGCTTAGATAAATGAGTAATTAGTTGGCTTACCAATAGCAGTGATCCCACACGCCCAAATATCACAGAGCTGGTTGTAACCTCCCTTGCGTTCTACTGCAGCCACCTGAAACATCATTACAAAATTAATTAATATTAAAATAACTTAGAAGTATAATAGACTAACTTCCACCCGCATTTCCTGAACATGGATAAAAACTAGTCTATATTTTGTTATTTTTTAGGGTTCCGTACCCAAAGGGTAAAAACGGAACCCTATTACTAAGACTTCGTTGTCTGTCTGTCTGTCTGTCCGTCTGTCTGTCTGTCTGTCTGTCTGTCTGTCTGTCTGTCTCCACGCTGTATCTCATTAACCGTGATAGCTAGAAAGCTGAAATTTTCACAAATGATTTATTTTCGTTGCCGCTATAACAACAAATACTGAAAATTTAAAAAAGTTATATATTAAGGGGGGTCCCCATACAATAAATTATAAAGACAGTGCAATTTGAATACAACGCCATCTGTTACTCATGTGTGGAACTACAGCTTGGTACGGAACCCTTCGCGCGCGAGTCCAACTCGCACTTGGCCGGTTTTTTATTCCATAAAAAAACATCCTGTAATTTTAGCATGAAATAGAACAATCATAGAAACTAATCCTTAATGTTTTAAAAATCACATTTAAATGTTAAGTTTTAGTTTCCACCAGGGTTATTCTGTTAACACTTTAATGTAAACACAAATTGAATAAAAATCTACTCGTAATGTACTGTCAGATGACAGACCAATGGCATGTCATTGGAAAACGATTGGTCATTTAATAGTAACAGAATAACCGATAAGGCTAAAACTGCTATTGCCATACAATTTCCATTGAATTTTCATACGAGTGACACACAATTGTAGTTAAGGAATCACCGCCCTAAAGTTTCACCCACTTCTTAGGGGAATCACTTTGTGGACTCTAATAAAAAGTAACACATATTTTATTCTGACATATCATAAGCTATATTACTGCCAAGTTTCATCAAAGTCCACTCCATAATTTCTACGTCAAGTAACAAACATTCACATTTTTAATACTAGTAGTACAGTTACAGTAATTTCCATACCTCAGGTGCCATCCAATACGGCGTGCCAATGAACGACTTCCTCTTATTGATGGTGGCGGTGATCTGCGCCGACACGCCGAAGTCCGCCAGCTTCACATCCCCGCACTCGGTTAATAAGATGTTCGCGCCTTTTATGTCGCTGGAAATGTTATAAGTACTTGTCAGAACCTTGTGGCAAAAAATGGCGTCCAGACTAAATGTTTGCTATAAGGAGATCAGCCAGCTGTCCAGAACATGTTATAGTGCACAAGTATTTGCGCAGACACAGGTGCACTCTATATTCTCTCACTCTCATAACCCGATGGGACGGCAATCCGACGCAATCGGAGAGAGATCAGGCACAGGACCAACATTCAATTCAATATTTCCCGGATAAAATATAGCCTATGTTACTCGGGATAATGTAGCTTGCCAACAGTGAAAGAATTATTCGAATCGGTTCAGAAGATCCGGAGTATATTCGTTACAAACAAACAAATCTTTCCTCTTTATACAGTATAGAAATAGAAATATAGATAGCAACAGTATCCATAGTTCGAACGTAACATGTCACTCGGCTATTGTTATACACCGCTAGCGTTGTTGATAAAATGTTCCTGCCTTATGTTTTGTTATTACAGTTGACTAGCTGGTGTTTTATATAAGTTGTAGGTACTATATGGTTGGGCTGTACAGTGAATATGGGCTGAGATGTATTCGGATCCAAAAATAACGTTGAGATAAAGAACTCTTAAGTAAGTATTGGCGAAAGATTTATTTTGCTGTTAGATGAAGAAAATTCTGCTACTAATGAATAAGACTCAAAGATTCGCTTCAAAGTGCCGCCATTTCTCATTTGAACAATAATGTTATCCTAATAGTCGGAAAATTTGTAAGATTATTTGCTTCATCCAGGCACTAACCTAGGTCAGCCTGGATTCACTCCCGAACTAGGATAAAGACCCAACTCCACCAAAGCAGAACAGAACAGAGCATGTTTTTAAACAACCAATAATTTGTTATTCAAACATCTTGGGTCTTACTACAAAAAAAAATAAACACCCGTTCAACACGTCTTGAACGGGTGTTTATCTTTTTTATAGTATTAACCCTTGTCTCCGCCTACCCAGTATCCTTGAACAGATAAATCCTATTGGTCTGTTTAAAAGCTTCTCCACTTTGCTTGGTGACATCTGGCCTTTAAAAAACCTGATGGCGTCAGTACCGTGATGTGATGACACTACTCACAGCAAAGTAGATTCATCATCAAGCTATACAGAACAACATGTCAGTCGACTTACAACCTTACACACACAGTTTTTAAGTCGAAATTCGCCACGTCTTCACCGATGCATCTTGCCCATATTCATCATCAAGTTATATTCAAACAACATGCCAGTCGACTTTCAACTCTATATTTTTAGCTTTAAGGTCTAAACTCGCGATGTACTCACCGATGCATCTTGCCCATGCTGTGGAGGTAGGAGAGGCCGGTCAGCGTCTCTCGACACATGTAGGCTATCTGCATCTCTGTCAGAGGTCCCGTGACGTGATATATGTCCTGAAATGAAGTACGAGTCTTTTAATAAATATATTTCGGCAAAAAGCGAATCGAAATTTTACAGAGGTAAATCAGAATCATGTATAACACTTTGTTTGTTTAGATCTTTGGGATTATTTATTGGATTTGAAGATTCATTTTAACAATTTATGTTTGAACTAGCTTCCGCCAGCGGTTTCACCCGCTTTCCCGTGGCAACTACTGCGCGCACCCACTGATAAAAACCGGCCAAGTGCGAGTCGGACTCGCACGCGAAGGGTTCCGTTCTATTATCTATGAAAAATAAACGTACCTACAAAAAATTACTTTGTTTTTCATACAAATATATGAATAACAAAGTTATAGTTTGCGGTTACTGAAAAAGTGCTATAACTCAAAAACTACTGACTGTATTTCGTTCAAACCAATTTTGGTTGATAGTTTTTATTAAGATCTATAACATATATTTTTTTTAGATTTTTCACTTTGGTAGTTTAGAAATTACAGGGGGGGGGACACACATTTTAGCACTTTGAAAGTGTCTTACTCTGAAATGATTGACTTTGAGAAAAAATGGTTTTAGAAACCTCAATCTCATTTTTAAAGACCTATCTATAGACACCCCACAAGTGTAGGTTAGACGAAAAAAAAATTTTTTTGTTTCAGTTCCATGTATGGGGAGCCCCCTTCTAATATTATTATTTTTTTATTTTTGTATAAAAATCGTGAAGCGGTTAACATAATACATCTACCTACCGAGTTTGAATGGTGTAGTCTTAATAGTTTCGGAATAAACTGGCTGTGACATACGGACAGACAGACAGACAGACAGACAGACAGACAGACAGACATGACGAATCTATAAGGGTTCCGTTTTTTGCCATTCGGCTACGGAACCCTAAAAAGTAGCCTATAACCTTCCTCAATAAAGGGGCTATCTAACACTGAAAGAATTTTTCAAAGCGGACCAGTAGTTCCTGAGATTAGCGCGTACAAACAAACAAACTCTTCAGCTTTATAATATTAGTATAGATACTTGGAAAATCTACAAAGCCATACTAAAGACTTGTTTACAAATCACGCAATAAATGTATTAAGCTTTGCGCTCAATGCGACACAGTGGTAGACCCCATCTGGATAGACCTTGATATACTTTATGATTTTCTATAATCACCTGATTGCCTCCAGGTTAAGTGTTAAAATTAGAGACAATTCTCGAGGAATAAGTGTCAGAGTCCAGCAAAACGGCTGGAAGAAGTTTTTAAAAACTATTAGAATGTCACTACCAATACATCTTGTTTCCATCCACTTACGGCCGATCCCAATAACCTTACTCTGGATTTGCTTACCAGAGATAGGAATTTGACATTACTTGCATGGGGCTAATGTCAAAATTATATCTCTAGTAAGCAAATCCAGAGTTAGACAGAATATTGATTTCCGCAGTTAGAGATACCTATCCATTAAGCGGAGTAAGTCTATTGCTTGTTCCCCGTTCCGCTTCGCTTTGATGGACTCTGTTCCTAAGACCCTGATAACATAATTACCTGCAAACTCCCGCCCCCACAGTACTCCATAGATATCCATAGCTTATCCCGCCTCAGGTAGGAGCCGTAGTACGCGACGATGTTCGGGTGGCGACAGTCCTTCATCATCAGAATCTCCTGCTGGATGATGGCGAAGTCATCACCCGGCTCCAGCTTTATCACCTTGATGGCCGCGAGCTCATTGTTGCCGTTGAGCCTTTTCGCCTGGAACAATATGAGGGTGTTGATTAAAATTAAGAATTACTCAAATATCAATGGGTTCGATGGGGGGGGTCTTAAGGGATATGACTTGTGTGCCGTGGTATGGAATGGTATAACGCTAGCTTGAGACTTTTAATTCTTGTATGTGTGCTCTATATGTATAGCTTCATTTATGTGTAGTCACAGGTCTAGGGTAAAAAAATGCTATAGAAGTCGATGGCAAAAATACACACATGGTGCAAGACACCGACTTCTGAAGTAATGTTACAATAAGAATAAAATGTTTTTATTTTTAAACTTATTGCTCACGAGAGAATTTTTATAAAGGGTATAAAATGTTGTAACTTAAATGTCGTAAAGGTGACTTTTAAAAATCATATATGTAATAAAACCCGTTCATAAAACACATTTCAATAAAACATTCACACAGACAGACTATTTTGGCAATCATTCCATTACTCATAATACATCGCGCGGCTACAAACAGACAGACAGACAATAATTCACACGTCTACCAAGTTTAAAGTTCTCCCCTTTTCACATAATCATAAAAAGTTCAACGATTCATTGATTCTAATGGGCAGACGGACAGACTGGCGGAAGCTACGACTTTACTTTAGGGATGGCAAAAATGATTTTGCCAATCTTTCGATTTTACATTTTGGAATTTTAAAGCTAAGATTTTGGAATCATCATCTGCCTAGCCTTTTCCCAACTACGTTGGGGTCGGCTTCCAGTCTAACCGGATGCAGCTGAGAACCAGTGTTTTACATGGAGCGACTGCCTGTCTGACCTCCACAACCCAGTTACCCGGGTAATCTGGTACCCCCTGGTAAGACTGGTTTTCAGACTTTCTGGCTTCTGACTAACCCGTAACGATTCCAAGATTTCAAATGACAGCCGGGACCCACCAGTTTATCCTGCCTTTCGAAACACGGATGAACTCGTTATGACAAGATGGTCACCACCCATCCACGGACCGACCGCGCCAAGCGTTGCTTAACCTTATGATCGATCGATCCGCGCGGCTTTGACTTAGCCACGAACTCTTGGAATATCAAAGCTAAGAAAAAGCTAAAAATACTTTCTAGAACGTTTGGAAGTCAAGCATAACCTGGAGATCCCAATGGAGAAATATGTTCATGACATAGGACTTGAAGGGATGGAAAGAGAAGTTCATCAGCGTTTTTATGTCTAAAAGATAAAATTAATTTATTGAAAGTAGGCTGAAATAAGCACTTTTTGAAGGTCAATTCTATTTCCTCTCATTCTTTCATCTATAATAATCTATACTAATATTATAAAGCTGAAGAGTTTATTTGTTTGTTTGAACGCGCTAATCTCAGGAACTACTGGTCCGATTTGAAAAATTCTGTCAGTGTTAGATAGCCCATTTATCGAGGAAGGCTATAGGCTACTTTTTATCCGGGAGCGCTGAGTAGTTCCCACGGGATGCGAGTGAAACCGCGGGAAAACGGCTAGTTCCTTAATATAATAACCCAATCTATTTTTGATCCTCATAATGCTATTAAGCAATATGCCAACAGGAATTCCCGTTGACCCCTCCAATTAAGCTTAATATGAATGTGTGGGTGGTTGCGATATTGCAACTCCCTGGCATAGTGAGAGATTTATCAGGATAGTTTTCTAAAGCGAATATATGGACAAGTGTAGATTTTTAGGGTCCCGTACCCAAAGGGTAAAATGGGACCCTATTACTAAGACTTCGTTGTCTGTCTGTCTGTCTCCAGGCTCTATATTATTAACCGCGATAGCTAGAAAGCTGAAATTTTCACAAATTATGTATTTCCATTGCCGCCATAACAATACTAAAAAAATTAAATATATATTAAGATATGGGGACCCCCCCCCCATACAATATACGTGTGAAACCGCAGATTATAACTTTGTTATTCATACACTTTGTATGAAAGACAAAGTTATTTTTTGCTGCCGGATTTGTTTTTTGCATTTTAGCTAGTTGTTGTAATAGATGCGTTCATTTTTCATATATGGCACTTGGCCGGTTTTTATATATCATATTCGAAGAGGACATGGGGTGATTTTTATCAAGAAGAGAGTTAATAGTAATAACGTCTAGACCTATTATCGGTTATATCGGCTGTTCTGTCTAAGGAGACCAACCAGCTAAATGTTGATTCCCCGATAGCTTCGAAATAATCATTTAAGTTTTTTTACGATAACCTTTTGACCTACAATATGGCTAGAATTTCTGAATTCTTTTATTTATCTCAAAAAATCGATTAAAAAAAATTCCGAATGGAAACTAGCTATGTATTACAAATTATTATTTTTAATGATAAGGAAATGTATGTAAGTATGTCAGCAGCCCAAATCTAATGCATCTTATCTGTATATGCCAGTTTGTTTGATTTTTATAGCTGACCGTAACTATTGTAGATTGAATAAATAATATCATTTTGTTATGCAAAATTGGTCACACAAAAATAACTATTTTTTCAAGGTAAAGTTCACCTATAAAAATGGAGAGATTTTTTTCTAATCTATACTAATATTATAAAGCTGAAGAGTTTGTTTGTTTAAACGCGCTAATCCCAGGAACTACTGGTCCGATTTGAAAAATTGTTTCAGTGTTAGATAGCCCATTTACCGAGGAAGGTTATAGGCTACTTTTTATCCGGGTGCGCGCAGTAGTTCCCACGGGAAAGCGGGTGAAACTGCTGGCGGAAGCTAGTATATATATATATTCCCTGATGATCAGCTTAAAGACTACTTTACGCTCCAAAATAACTAAACATCTACATCTTTCTTCTGCGATCCATCTCTTTGTCTAGTCAACATCCCAAAGCGTACAGCCGTTTACCATAGACGTCATACATTAATTTACGCTAACCTTCTAACTCGAGATGATTTATTTACCTTTGTAATCATGATCATTAAGTGGCATAACCATAGTTACCGTGCCGACTGTTGACAAACATTATCTTTGTCACATCACACATATGTAAGGTGCCGAGCCAGTAAGTTAGTACACAATTAACTGGCGGGAACAATGGCTGACACTTGAGTCAGACGTCGCGGACATTTGTAGGGTTGACTAACTTACAGCGGAATTGACAGTACTTGTATCGAGCAGATGTAAAAATTCAATCTCTAGTATGCGAAGCAACAGATAGGTTGTTCTTCTTCTTATCGAGTGAGCTGCACGTTTAATCAACTAACAAGCCCTAGTGTCAGTTTTCTCAAATCCACCAGACGGCCTCCGACGGAATTATAACTACGACTGCTACTGAGTAACAATCGAGGACGACGGCTTTACGTGCCCTCCCAGGAACGGGGGTGTAATACCGCCGACTTCCAAATCCAGGGTGCTTTTGTGAAAGCTTCTAAAGCCCACACAGCGATTTCGGCCTGGCCCGGGAATCGACCCCCAGACCCGTGGCACGGCAGTCGCGCTATGCGATCACTAGACCAACGAGGTAGTTGATAGGTTGTTGAGAATGGTCGTTAAACACGTAGTAACTACTCCGAAAGGAACTACGTCTGCATGCGGATAAAAAGGCATGTGTACTTCTTGGGGTGCTAATCGGTTCAGTCGTTTTAGCGAAATCGTAAAAAAACAATCTCCTTTTAAAATAATGTTATTTAAAGATAAATATGCAAAAACTTTCTAGCTAAAGTTGTAAAATACAAAGTTATTTGATTAGTTCAATATGATTTCGATTTATCTTCATCAGTTGGACAGTCGTCAATCTATAAATCTATACTAATATTATAAAGCTGAAGAGTTTGTTTGTTTGAACGCGCTAATCTCAGGAACTACTGGTCCGATTTGAAAAATTCTTTCAGTGATAGATAGCCCATTTATCGAGGAAGGCTATAGGCTACTTTTTATCTGGGTGCGCTGAGTAGTTTCCACGGGACGCGGGTGAAACCGTTGGCAGAAGCTAGTATTTAATATAATCTCCTGATCAATAGAAGTTTGGATGTTATTTTCATTTCCATATTCGTCAATCCTATGAAAACATACATATAAATCTAAACTCAAATATCAATTTCATTTTCCCAATACCAGGCTCCAGGCAGTCAGAAAATAAGACAAACGAATGCGACAGAAACGAACACAGAATGAATAAAAAAGTATAAATTGCCACCCCTGACGTGACGACTTGTTGCTTCCCTCTACGTTTGTACGTCTCTGAATCGATGATACATTGAACTTTTATAGCTAGGAGTATGCTATCATTTGGGATTGAGAAAAATTTGCCGAATTAACTTCATAATGTTTCCTTTAAACTGTTATACTAGCGACCCGCCCGGCTTCGCACGGGTACAATGCTTATGCATATGGTATTGCATCAGGTCAACATATCTTACATCAGCATACTAATAATCGAGTGTAATGTGATGATACTGCTAACTATGTACCAGCTCAGCATAAAATCTTTGAAGTACATCCCTCGGAACGCGGGTTAAACCGCAGATGGTACGGAACACTTCGTGCGCGAGTCCAACTCGCACTTGGCCTGTTTTTTTCGCAGTTTGCTTAATAATTTTTTTTTCTCTACAAAATTAGTATAATTTAATTAAAACAGGTAGTTCCTCGTAATAATTCATTCCACGCCATATTATACCACTACAACACTTAGCAGTCTTGTCGAGGTCATTGACCCGTCTGCCGCAAGTTTTACTAATTAGACCAGTGTTCAAATATGCTGCACTTGGCCAGAGATAACTGTTGTTACGGGATTGTAGGCCTTTTGGGGTAGGCAGAGCACCGGCTTGGAATACAAACGTGAATTTATTGCAAGAAAATATTGACAGTCTTTTTTGACGATGTAAAATTCGGTACAGACGACAGCAGGTCAAACCACTCGAATCTGTAAAACCAATCGACATTAACCTTAAACTTTTGTGATAAGGTTGAAAATCCATTGAAATTTGACAGTTTGTGGTAGGTTGATGTGCTGGCGTCTGTTCAACTCACGTATATCAACAGAAACCACAAAAGTGCCAATAAGGTGTTCTCTGGTAAATCGCTAATTGTCGGATACTAAAATGTCAGTCAATTTTAAATGCTGCTCAAACACCTTTCTATCCCCGCCGTATTTTACTGAATTGCTGCGACAGAAAGACTTAGGTCTAAGCATTGTTTCAGTATTTCGGGAGAACAGTCTTGCATCCCAAATACATGTAAGTAAGTTGCCAAAAAATATCTAATCAATAAAATAATCTAGAAGACCTCAAAACCGGTTCAATTGTCAAAAAGCCGATCTCCCAAATATAGACATTTATTATTCAGCTGCCCAAAATTGGAAGCCGTAGCTAATTCTATGAGATTAAAAATAAAATCAATCAAGAGTATACGTGGTCGAATTGAGAACCATCTCTATTTTGGGAGGTCGGTTAAAAATGTAATCCACTAGGGATGCATTCCAGTCAAACCAGATGCAAGTAGGTAAGTACCAGTCTGTCGGGGGTGCGGAAGAATGCTCTGGCGATACCCGTGCCCTCGACAAAAGGTAATTGGAGGCAAAACCAGGTGGGTTTTTAGCCGGTAAGAGTCCGGCACACCCCTCCACCGACCCCAGGTGGAGGTTAGTCCATGAGGATATTCCCACTGATAAAAAAAACAGGTAAGTACCAGTATTAACCCGACTTCCCCAGAACGCAGGCGAGTTATGCTTTTCAAAGCACAGATGAAAGGCGGAATCAAAATCGAAAGTAAAGTAAATCATAAAACTGCCAGAATAAGCTGTTTATTTTCACTTTTAAATAATACTAAAGTAATTCCACTACATCCAATTCTTCATACTAACTTACATAATCATACATTCTTTAGAAAACGACGCGAGTGATATTTTGCACGATCTTGAGGCAAATTGCTTCAATCTAAATAATGTAATAAAACTCTATGCGCACGCGACGGCAAACGATACGTTCCGTAAATTGTACTGTTATAATATAATAGTTGTTTATTTTACTTTCGCTGAAAAGTAAAACCTGTCGAACTATTTGGTTGAAATCAACCATCCAAATGTACCATCGGGTACATAAGTCCCTAGGAATGAAAATTGTAGGTTTATGTCGGATACAAAGACCACTTCTTGACTGAGAGTTGGACCAAATAAGCACCTTCACTTCTTAGCATGATATATCAAGTTTAAATAATATAACAAGCTTGTTTTTGAGATGGGCAATCATCAGATGACCTCTCCCGCTTTAAGCGAAATGAAGCTTCAGTCTTTCAGAGTAGATCCCACCTCCGTTCCTTCCTTTTGTGTATCTGGGTCGCGGTAACTCTTTCGAACAACCCCGCAGTCTCAACCTAACAAGCCCAAGATTTTCTCAATTTTGCCAAACATCAAATTCCGCTAACATTCGGTATACCAGAGCAGATATCGAAATTTAACACAGCCTAATTAAAATTTTCAACTGTATTGCAAATAAACATGACACATATTTAGTAATTTCATCGGTCACGCGAACGCCAACGCTTTTTCGATAACGTTGTAGAATTTATCGACACTATCTATGCAAAGTCGAACAGATTACCGGCCCTGATATGACTTGCTGCAATTGATTTTTGCATTCAGTGAAAGTAGTAAAAGGTAACTGGGACTTTTATGGCTATCGTGGTAGCTGGACTTGATCCTCAGCCCCTGACGAGAAATAGAAATAAATGTCACTTGTCACTCTGTACTGAACTCAATCTTTAACTTCTGTTACTGATCCAGAATGAAGTCAGTTCTCATCCTGTGCTCTATCATCTACACAAATTTTATCTACTGCGTTTTAAATAATCTATCATGTCTCCTAGCTTTTATCTAAGATTTTTTGTGCAGTTAAGGTTCTTGAAGTATTTAGGATCTCCGAAAGAGACTAACAAATACGAAGGCTTCACAAACAGCGCTATTATGCTAAGAATATGGTAATACAATAATTGTCAGATCGACTACTATTTTATAAACTATTGTTTTTTCTTTTAACGACGACTTAACACTCAACAATAAATTCACTTTTAAATACAACTTGCCATCAAAGCCCAAATTTCCCAAAATATGTAACTAGCCCTAGCCCGTTCTTTTCTTTGTCTATGGGAAATCATCTAAATTCTAAAGGAAGGAAATTCAGCTGTGGGTGACAGCATGACCCTCATGCTGTCACCCACAGCTGAATACTTCAGTATCAGACTTTTACTGACTAAAACCCACCGAGTGACTCCTTGAGCCCTTCAACTCCAAAAATCTTCTTATCGAGTGATCAGCTGCAAACCCTGGTGTCACAGTTTACTCAAATCTGCCTAACGGTGTCTAATACCCAAAAATGCATCTACACTGTCTCTGCATCTCCCCTTGCAATACTAATATCGCACGTTACAGCAGCGGCAGCCGAAGCGTATCGGCTCAAACATGCAGTGCTCAACTTTCACTTATTTTGTCACACGACCTTGCCTGGGCGTCGAGCCTGCCATTGACAGTGCCACTTGACTACTAACCTTAGGAGAGTAATATGTTATGAGATGTGTGAATTACATATTACTTGAATTACGACATGTATTGTTTGTGTTAAATCTGCTCTCTTTGGGGAATCTTCTTTCTTTCTTTGGAGAGCTCGTGGCTAAGTCAAAGCCGCGCGGATCGACTGATCATAAAGTTAACCCCAAAATAATTGAGAAAAGGCTAGGCAGATGATTTTCTTTCTTTGGGGGTTCGTTAGAAAAATTTATATCTTAAGATTTTCGGCATTTGCTACATTTATAAAAGTAGTTTTGTTTGTTCAAAAGTAGGTTTGATTCTCCGAAATATATCGAGGGGCGCAAAAGTTGACTCTGACGACTTGAATATACCCTTTACAAAAACTCCCAAAATTACTACCCAAATTAAATAATTCATTACATGAAAAACAGTATCAATTCCATATTTTGGCAAACACAGGTAAAATTACCAATTACCAAGCACACAAAACCATTATTTTTAGCATAATTACGAAACAATTCATTACCAAATCAAGGGCTTTGCTTCGAAAATACTTTAATTACAAAAGGATCACAGACATGACGTATGTACTTCAAAAACAACGGCATAACATGTGCCCGACACATTGTTATGAAATTATTGTTATTCCAACATTTGTGTATGCTGCCCATCTATTTTGGTACCCTGATAATAATAAGAGTGAGAGCGTACGTCTGAAGATATCATAATGTTATTTAAATGTAAATTGCAGACGTGGATAGGAAGATAAGTCGAAGTTATTTATGTGAGAGGTGGGACTAGATCTGTCGAAGGTACAAATAAGTTAGTAATAAGATATGTCTAAATATAACTAAAGTGAGAAGATAGGAACATCAAAACAGTAATAACTTTGTAAGATGAAGTTAGACAGACAAGTATGGAAGATGAAGACCTGCTGGGCCAAATCAAAATTGGGATAAGGTTCACCGTAACCCTGACTGTAAAGTGTTCACGAAAAAAAATAGGAGAATGGTTCCGTTTATCTTCATATATTTTTTAAGACCCTGACTTCTCTCGCTATGGGCTGATTGGAAGGTAGATACTTTGGCCAAAGCCTGCTGCAGCTACGGGGTTTTTCGAAAGTTTTAGTCAGTCCGACATTCCTTTCTACTCCACCCACAGCGGAAGGAGTCATTTGGTGGTTTCCCAGATGCCCAAAAAAGGTGATTAGTACGTAGTTAGCCAGTAGAAGCGCAATCTTGACATACACTGGCTCTAAGTGATCATAGGTGGCATTTCTTAAAGAAGGACCTTGTTCCTTAATATGTAAGATGAACGTAAAACGTTTGTTTTTGGTTTTAATATCACTATCCAATGGAAGATTTTCGATAACTATAACGAAACTATTTTAACAAATGACATCAGTGTAAAACCGGCCGTGGTGTACAGCCTAAATCTTTTTCCAAACGATATAAGACACCTCATCCTACTAATAGCGGCTAAAGATAGACTGATAGCCATAAATAAAGATAAGACAAGTTTACAAATTGAGAGATCATAAGCTGAGTTATAAAAAAGTTATTTCATGACAAATCGATTTCTTTTTGACAGTTTATTTAAAATGCTGCATAAAGAACAAATTCAATAAAGAAAAACAGGGAAGATTTGGTAAGCTTAAGCTTTTATTTACCGCTTTCCTTTCACACTCATCATCTGCCTAGATTTTTCCTCTGTTGTTGTTTATCTATGTTGGGATCGGGTTCCAGTCTATCCGTATGCAGTTGAGTACCAGTTTTTTACGTGGAGCGACTGCCTATCTGCCCTGACCTAATGGACCAAGTTTCTTTTTGGCAACCCGATAAGACTGGTTGCAGACTTTCTGGATTCTAACTACCCGTAACGACTGCCAAAGATGTTCAAATGACAGCCGGGACCCACCAATTTAACGTGCCCTCTGAAACACTTCCTCCATTTTCGGAGGAAGATGTTCACTCATCCGTCTCGTCGTGATAAAATGGTCACGGATCAACCGCACATTCCACACTACATAATATTTTGATTCAGCCAATTCCCATCAACACGTAAAACCGATAACTATGCAATAAAACGAAAACCGCTAACATATAACGTAAACATCTAGATTTGTATGTTTTTCATACGTATTTACAATAGCGCAGCTGCTATAATAAGTCGACGATCGAACCAGTTTTATGTTATTGATATTTATAATGGGACGATGACTTGAGTATGCCTAGGTATAGTTTTCGCCAAACTGTTTGTCGTATCAGAAGATTGCGCGATTCGCTCCGCAGAAACCAACTTTAAGTATCAGCAAGGGTTGGGGGTCATGCGGCTTCACCCGCGTAAAACTTAAAATCCTTTTTTTTTTCGTTCCTGTGGAAATCCTTTCTTATCTCGCATGAGAGTCTAAAAATGAACCTCTTTGCAAAATTTCAGCTTTATTCGGGTTTGATGAGTCAGTGAATGAGTCAGGACTTTGATTTTCATATGTATAGAAGAAGATTTGTGGTCTGAATTTAGGTGCGCACCGCCGTCGAGTTTTGACAGAACTTATGACTGGGACTGTGGGTTTGCTTGGTACAGACAACAGCAGGTCAACGTACACGAATCTGTCAAATTTTACCAACCAAACATTAACCTACCTCCATTGTGATAAGGTTGAAAATCGAGTGCAGAAATTTGACAGTCTGTACTTTCACGCGCATGGCTACATGGAGCTTGATGGAACTTGTCAATAATATAGCTTATAAATCAGAATAAGAAATAGTCTACGTTTTATCCGCGTGCTGGAAGTAATTCCTCAGGAAGTGAGCAAAACCGGTGGCAGAAGCTAGTGGATCATAATTATGGTGATATAAAAATAGTCTATCAACCATGATTGTTTTGTTATTGCGTAGTTGACCTCAAGATTTCTTTATTTACGTTAACAGAAGCTGTCATTGGTCAATTATATTGGTTAAACACATTCTTCTTATCGGTAAGAATAAATATTAAATATTTAGGTAGGAAGAGTCATGACGTGGTCAAATGTTAAACAAATAGTTAGCAACCTGGTATAATTCAACATGGCTTTTTAATGTGGGTGTCAAGTGAACAGATGCGGGGCTGCCGATTAATAATAATTCCTTGGCAAAATTATAGAACTAATTAATCTAAAATTGATTTACTAATAACAATTAGATCAAGACGACCAAAGAAACTATTGACTGTGTGATATTCGTAATGGCTAGAAAGAATGTGACTTGTAAGATGACGACAGATAGAAGGGTATGGAAGAAGAAAACATGCTGCGCCGTCCACAAATAAAATTGGAGTAAGTGCAGGTGGATGATGAAACTTCAACCATGGGCCTACAGCATTATACAAACCTCAAGGACTGATCGGTTCCCATATTTAATAGGCCAGTTCACACAGGATACCTACCCACAGCACATTAATCAAATACTTATTATGCGTAACAATGCACAATGCAGCTGGTTGACCGTTTATATAATATGCAGATGCAGTACATACATAATATTAAATCGTTTACATTGATGACTCTCGTGCCTGGAGGGGGGCAAGTAGAGATATGTTCACGAATGCTATTCAGTAGCAATTGTTACAATTCCTTGTCCCCAAAGTCTGCTGGGGCTGTGAAACATGAAACATGGTGGGATTTAGTCAGCAATAGTCTAACAGTCTCTTACGCTGCACCCAGCGGGAGAAACCATTTGATAATTTCCCAATTCAAGCGGATTTCAGAAAACACTGACACTGGGGCTTACTAGATCATTAAGCCTGCAGCTCAATCGATAAGAAAAAGAATAATTGAAATTGATTAAATCATAAAATGCAATTTTAGTGCCCTTGCCAGCTTTAATTCTCAACATACTCCAAAAACTACTTTCTCTTTTTAGAACTCCACAAACTGAATAAATAGGTTTTCCGTAGATAGTGAATACAAAATGGTAAAGGTTACGACTGATACTATAAAATAAATGCGTATGACCATATTTTTAATCACACTACTTAATTGAACCTAGTACATTTGCTATCTGTATGGAAAACCCGCGTACTTGGCATTATTTCAATACCTTCCGATAGCCTTTAAGACGAAGAAGTAGATAGTCAGCGATCTAATGAGGAAATTCAATAAGGAGGAAAATCGACACTATACAATCGATATGTACTTTTAGATCATTGCTTTATAAGAATTCTAAACGGAGAAACCATTACAATAATAACATCAAGCCAGAGAACTAAGCCTGAGACTAAGGCAGCAGTGTAAAAACATATTGCACACATAAAAAGGCTGAATACAGAGTTTGAGAGTGAAGCATTCTTGATAAAAGAACATAGCAGTTTACGAAACAAAGCAAAAACCTAACCCTGAACGTGGGTTTAATTCAGAACACTGATAAAATTAACGGGAAACAGTAAAATATGAACAGACAGAAAATATAATATGCCATACATGAGAAAATAATCGATAGTCCAACACGTAAGACCAACAGATGCTCAGTGAAGTACAACAAGACATGTTCACAAAAAAACAATAAGACCCAAATGATACACGAGTAGCAATCTCACTCAGATAATACCACATCAATATTTGGACAACAACGGGGACCGGATATAATTATTTGTTCATTGAATCGTCAAATTACTCGACAACTTGTATCGACTTTCTCCGCGTTTAAAGTTTCCGATGTATGTCGAATAAAATTACTATGATCAAAAATTGAGCGGGGCAAGTCATTATTTTAAGACTTTCTTGAATTTGATTTGAAGATTAATTTCTTGAGTTTTATCTCATAAGATTGTTTCTTCAGCTGTTATATCAATATTTACTTCTTTTAAACTTTCATGTAATCTATTGTTGGTTTCCTTAATTTTCTTTATCTGCTTACATATCATTCATCTATCATGTCAGCTATTTTAGCTTTCACTTAATTATACTTAGCCATTGCAACTATTCAGTTTTCTAACCATTTTAGAACAAAACTCAAACGTGCAAAAATCTTGATTCAAATAAGCAAATGGCTTTAGTCATAGTCATTTATTGCAATCATGTAGTTTACAAGGTGTTATTGCAATCATATAGTTTACAAGGTGTTACAAAATACATAAGGTACATACATGACCCTGCTAGGGCACAGCAATATAAAAGAATTTTAAATGTCACACATAATAGCAAACAAATANTTATTGCAATCATGTAGTTTACAAGGTGTTACAAAATACATAAGGTACATACATGACCCTGCTAGGGCACAGCAATATAAAAGAATTTTAAATGTCACACATAATAGCAAACAAATATTAAATTGAGTCTCGTAAATGGCATATTCGCCCACAAAGGTTGCAATTTTCTGGACATTTTCGAAATGTTCGCACGCAATTCTTCACCACACTAGTACGTAGATGGGGCAGTATGTATACCAGCCCCAGTTTCCATGACATACAGCTATTTCATCAACCCCAAAGGCCACCGTACATATCCGATACATAAGGTCCGTTATTTTGGCAAGAACCAACACATACATAAACCTCCTGATGAGTCATCGAAGTTCAATAAAACTCGTTTTTAAATCAACAGATTTTAACCACAGCTAGTGCAACGAACTTATAGTTAAACAAATATTTGCTGCAGGAGTATTAACCTATGGTAATGGCACGCAAAGCCGTGTACCATAGGTCAGCACAACTCTTTGACCTGTTATAGTGATTAATAGTGATGGCCTCTTCGAAAGGGTTGGAACGTAGAAGCCGACTTAGTACGGATACTGTAGTACCGTAGTACTGATTAGTTTTTTTTATTTTTAACAGACTTCCCAAAAAGGAGGAGGTCTTAAATTCGCCGGAATCTTCTATTGAACAGAATAGTCACCTAAAGTCGAAATCCCTGAACTTGAAGCTTGGACCTTTGAGTAAGAAACCAGGGCCCAAGAACGCTAAGGGCTGGTGTATCAAGTATGTCTCTTCCTCCATCACTGTCCTTAGCGATAATGGTTTCATGATTTGAGGTCAATATATAAAACCTGTCACTATTATTGTACCGACGACAGCACATCAAGTTACCACAATCTGTCAAATTTCTGCAATAGATTTTCAACCTTATGGCAATGGCGGTTAATGTTTGATTGGTAAAATTTGACAGATTCGTATACGTTGACCTGCTGTCGTCTGTACCTTGATTTATCAAGACCAATGTATAGCTTACTACCAAAATTACGGGAACTTTTATAAAGCTTACCATTTTCCAAAACAAAAAATGTCAATAACAACAAAGAAAATTTCGCAACCCAAATTCCGGAAACCCGACCTATGGTACATCAATAGGAAGTAGAAAATGCGAATCGATGTCACGCGAGGCATAAAATCTTAAGCGCTTGGAGGATGACTCAAGAGGTGATGAGTAGTTCAGTCATAGCTTCTGAATCATGAGGTAAATACTGATGATGTGGTAATTGCTACTGAAGATCGGTTTGGAGAGGAAGGTAAAATTAAACGACTTTCGATTTGTCTTTCGTAAGGTTTCCCCTTATGTCTACAGTGTTGAGTTTTCTTGGTCTTAAAGACCTGAATGATGAGCCCGGATTAGTAAAAGGTACTTCAAGACTTTTTGTTGCAGTAATTTACGTCATTGTGACAATTATAGTGTTTCATACTGTTTGAACAGCACTTAAAAGTGATTAAAGTCTCAGCATTCGGGCGTTAGCGAACTAGGTAGAAGAAGAAGTAGGTCATCTAGAATTTTTTGGTTTTAATAGATATTATGCAACAGGTAAATTAAGAGCGTACATATCAAATATTGCATACTTATATTTAAAGAAGACGTAGGCTTTGGGCATATTTTGATTCAGAATATTTTAGAACACATAGCAATATCTATGAAGCACAAATATGCATGCAAATATTAAAATCGTGGAACAATTTACAATATTGCATGTCTGGGAAGCACGCTATGGGTGGATTTTAGCATTTTTATTAACATTTGCCAAGCTGTAAGCCATGGTTGTATGTTTGACGGCACAATATATGGCGCTATATTGCGGCATTTTAGAATATATTATGTAGGTACGTTTGTCTGTCTATCTGCAATAACAATAACTCTTCGTAAACTGAATTTGGAGAAAAGGTCTTTTTTAGGGTTCCGTAGCCGAATGGCAAAAAACGGAACCCTTATAGATTCGTCATGTCTGTCTGTCTGTCTGTCTGTCTGTCTGTCTGTC
>NWSH02000571.1:309660-321254 GCA_002382865.2 Heliothis virescens
TGAAACTGAAACTAAAAATATTTTTTTTCATCAAACCTATACATGTGGGGTGTCTATGGATAGGTCTTAAAAAATGGTACTGAGGTTTCTAAAACCACTTTTTCCTAAAGTCAATCATTTTAGCGTAAGACACTCCCAAAGTGCCAAAATGTGTGTCCCCCCCCCTCTAATTCTTAAACTACCAGAGTGAAAAATCTGAAAAAAATATATGTTATAGATCTCAATAAAAACTACCAACCAAAATTGGTTTGAACAAGATACAGTCAGTAGTTTTTGAGATATAGCACTTTTTCAGTGACCGCAAATTATAACTTTGTTATTCATATATTTGTATGAAAAACAAAGATAATGGAACGGAACCCTTCGTGTGCGAGTCCGACTCGCACTTGGCCGGTTTTTTCTTATTTTATTTATCAATTTCTACGATCAAAATCAAAATTCAGGGCCCATAAAGGCCTCATCTTGGGCACTATCATTAGGTCCTGATAGCCAGTAAAAAAATCACTTCTATCTATCTTAATATTATGTACAGACAACAGCAGGTCAACGTATACGAATCTGTCAAATTTTACCAATCGAACAAAAACCTACCTCCATTGTGATGAGGTTGAAAATCGACTGCAGAAATTTGACAGATTGTGGTAACTTGATGTGCTGTTGTCTGTACATGAAGAGTTTATTTGTTTGCTTCAGCGCGGCAGTCTCAGGAACTACTGATTGATTAGATTTTTTTTTTCGGTATTACCATCGGAGAAGTACCCATGGGACGCAGAGGAAACCGCTGGCGTAGCTAGAAGCCAATGAAGGTCTCATCTTAGGCACTACTCTTAGTAGTAGCAGTAGAAGCTACTGACAACGAGTTCAAAAACCACACCGGGAAGCGACCAGTTTAATTGAGCAATACGAAAAACCCTAGAGATTTTGAAAAAGACCATAGACTGACCACATACCACAAGGCCTGTTTGCGATAACATGACCCATTTTACTGAATACTACGCTTACTACAACATAATGTGACCATAGCATGCTTCAATAACATTAAATAACAACGCCATTTCACTAAATCACTTTTAAAAACGTATAGAAAACCTTTTCAGCTTTTGCGTCGTAGAAAAATTGACCCTACATTGTTCAACGCGATTATTATGGTTTCTTTATAGGAATGTTCTCGACTGCCTGGTGGTTAAAGCACCAGTCTCTCAAGAACCAATGTGGGTTCTGTTCCAAGTTATGAATTTGTTTGTTTGCTTGAATGCGGTAATCTTAGGAACTACTGGTCCCATTTACAAAAACTATTTCAGTGTTAGAGAGCCGGGTTGCCTGGGTAACTGTGTTGTGAAGGTCAGAGAGGCAGTCACTCCTTGTAAAACACCGGTTCTCAGCTGCATTCAGTAAGACTGCCAACCGACCTCAACATAGTTGGGAAAGGACTAGGCTGATAATGGTAGAGAGCCCATTTATCGAGGAAGACTATAGGATACATTTTATCCCGGTTCGCAGAAAAGTTATCACGGGTGAAACCGCTAGCGGAAATTAAACGTGTTAAAATAAAACAGATTAAGAACACACAAATTTTTCAAATAGTTTCATTGTTCGTTAAGACAAATTGTAGTTAAACATTACTGTGTTCAAGTAAAAGTTAAACAAATAGTTGTAATAACTAAACTTGTGACGTTAAGTTCTTACATTCATTGTAATGAGTCAGGTGGCTAAAATATTTCTCATGCAAGTACTTGTAGTATAAACTTTTCGCTTTTATACTTGTGTTACTGTGGTTAACCGACATTCCTGCTTATCTTTAGTGACGGTTAAGCTTCACATACTCGTATGTATTTAATTTTGATGAAGACTTTTTCGTATTATTTATTTACTTAAAAAAAAAACACTTAAACGCTATAGCGCCACAAACAATTCAATAAAAAATATAAAATATCCTTCTTTACAGTATCTAGTACTAATGTATTTTTAGGGTTACGTACCCAAAGGGTAAAACAATAGAAATAGAAAATGTTTATTTGTTAAAACAGTACTTGTTGTTAAAAAGGCAACTGAAATAATCATCTGCGAAAATTTCAACTGTCTAACTGTCAAAGTTCATGAGATACAGCCTGGTGACAGGGAAACAGACGGACAGCGAAGTCTTAGTGATAGGGTCCCGTTTTACCCTTGGGGTACGGAGCCCTAAAAACCAGGACGATGATATATTCTACCTCTATTCTTGGAACACTCACAAATATTGCACCGACAAGCAAGTTAGTTAGAGCATTTAGGGTCGATTTATACTAGCGCAGAGTCGAAGCGCATCGAAGCGTCTATCCAAAACTGAACATAATAAATTCAACCTTAACTCCACAGCGTAATGCACACATTACTTCGGAGAATTTAAAAAGACGCGCGCATTCGTCGGAATTCGCGCGTCTGCGCGCGAATAACGCTGATTGGTGCGCGCGCATTCTCGTGTATCCACGCGCCCAATAGCGAACCAACGCGTCATGAGTCGGAAATTGGCCTGCGTCGCCGGTGTTAATCACAATGGACTCGGACGAAAAATTCGCGCATTCGTGCGAATGCGCGCGCATTCGTGCGGCTTCGCTTTAGTTGCAAAAAATTTGACGCTTCGATGCGCTTCGACTCTGCGCTAGTATAAATCGACCCTTAGTGATCGAATCACCAAGGCCTTGATAGTGCACTTAAAAATTAAATCAGCGATCGGCTGCGATCGACGGCACCTATATTACAGTACATTGTTATACTAAGCTGTTTTAGGTCATGATATACTTAAACTAGGTCTTGTGTTTCTATAGAGGTTGTAAGCTTGTAATACTGTGTTACTTGGCAAAGGCATGTCTTTACTAATATAAAAAGAGAAAACATTTTTTTATTTGTTTGTGGCGTTCTGACCCTGATTGTATTCTGACTTTCTTGTCAATTTTTTTTCCCAGGATTGAACTGTTTATGACCCCAAACACAAAGTATTTAAAAATGATGTTCTGCAAACCTGTACATTTTGTAAAGGCTCCGATACTACTGGACCGATTTGAAAAAATCTTTCACTGATGGGAAGCTAGACTATCCCCTAGTAACATAGGCTATATTTTGTTCGGATACGAGAAGTAGTTCCCTCGGGACGCGGGTAAAACCGCTAGCAAACGGCTAGTTTGGTAATTAGTTCTCATCTCATCAATGAGAAAGCAACTCTATCTGTCCGCTTTTACGTCAAAACTGCTGTACCGATTTAAATGAAAGATACACTTCTAAATTGTCAACTCATCATCTGCCTAGCCTTTTCCCAACTACGTTGGGGTCGGCTTCCAGTCTAACCGGATACAGCTGAGAACCAGTGTGCCACATGGAGCGACTGCCTGTCTGACCTCCACAATCAAGTTACCCGGGCAACCCGATAACCATTGGTAAGACTGGTTGTCAGACTTTCTGGCTTCTGACTACCCTTCTAAATTGTCAACTGTAATATCACATTAGGGCAGGTCACGTACCATGAAAGGACTCTGTTTATGAGATCTGGTGTGATTTCTCAGAATTATCTTGTTAATGAGTAATCAATGTAATTAAATGATGTCATAACAGTACTCACGTGGTTTACAATGAAGACTGTCTCAACTACTTCCTGCATCCGGTTAAAAAGTAATCAAAAACCTATACCTAACCCTCCTCAACAAATGGGCTACAAAGCACTGAAATATTTTTAGGGTTCCGTACCCAAAGGGTAAAACGAGACCCTATTACTAAGCCTCTGCTGTCTGTCTGTCTCCAGGCTGTATCTCATAAACCGTGATAGCTAGAATGCAGAATTTTTCACAAATGATGTATTTCCGTTGCCGCTATAACAACAAATACTAAAAAATAAGAATAAATATTAAGGGGGGTACAATTAACGTGTTTATTTCGTATTTTCCATAGATGCTGGTAAGGAACCCTTCGTGCGCGAGTCCAACTCGCACTTGGCCGGATTTTTCAGTTTAGATAGCTCATCAAATTAACTGCCGAAATCAATATTCTGTCTATCTCTGGATTTGCTTACTAGTGATAGAATTTTGACATTAGCCCCATACAAGTAATGTCAAATTCCTATCTCTGGTAAGCAAATCCAGAGTTAGATAGCTTATTGGGAACGGCCGTTAGTCTATAAACTTAATTCCTATGATAAGCGTATTTAACCAAACACACAAACTCTTCAACTTTACAATAATTAATGACGATTTTTCTGCACATTTTCACCACAAAACAAGTCTGTCATCCCAGACCGCTCCCAAAGAATTTACCTCGATTCTCTTCAAAGTATTGAAAGGACATCGTAAACGGCCAAGTGTATTGGATACCAGCTATTCCCTCGAGGGTCGAGGGTCAAAGGTATCACGCGTGAAACCAATCGGGTAAAGGTTTTGTATGGATGGAGGAATTTAATGCCTTTGGATGTCAACGTGACTGGGAATTTGTATGGGGACCTGTGTTTTTGCGAAATCTTTTTGGAAACACATCAAATGTACGAATCGAATAATGTATTTGGCATTTAACTATTATTGGTAGTTTCATATTCTAATGTATTTAATGTCAAATCAGGGAAAAATAAAAAGGGTACGGTAATTAGGCGAAGGACGTTTTTTTGGAGAATGACCGACAACTAGCTTTAGAACCGCCAGGCGCGTCCTGTGGGAACTACACCGCGCACCCGGATAAAAAGTAGTGTATAGCCTTATAGATTTTTTGTTTACAATTTATTCTTTAGCATACCTAGAATGCAATTAATTCTGATTATGACGTGATAATAATATACATGTAAATAATATTAAAATGATATTTTGAAACCGGTTAGAAAGTGATCTGATGCAAAAACCTGTCGCTTTTATTAAAATCTTTATTCTTATTATCCATCCAACTGAAAACTTCTATATTACCTACAAACTAATGCGCAAACTGTATCTACTTACAGCCGTTCTCAATAACCTATCTATCTGTTGATTTGCTTACAAGAGATAGGAATCTGACATTACTTGTATGGGGCTAATGTCAAACTTCTATCTCTAGTTATCAAAACAGATATCAGATAGATAGAATATTGGGAACGGCAGCTTAAGCGTAGCTAATTATCCTAAGAATGTAATCAAATGAAGTAAAAAACCATTCTATTACGACAAAAATACTTTTCACCCAATGTCCTTCAGTCAATGTTTTTCACAAAAAATGTTGATCCGGATTTACAACGCCACGATATTATCAGTCAAACAAAGATTATCTTAATACCAAAATGGAAAGCATTATATTTACTGTTTTACTTGTAAACAAGCTTTATTTAGAACTAGCTTGTGCCAGCGGTTTCACCCGCTTTCCCGTGGGAACTACTGCGCGCACCCGGATAAAAAGTAGCCTATAGCCTTCCTCGATAAATGGGCTATCTAACACTGAAAGAATTTTTCAAATCGGACCAGTAGTTCCTGAGATTAGCGCGTTCAAACAAACAAACAAACTCTTCAGCTATATAATATTAAGTATAGATTAAATTAATTTGTGTATAGGTAAACTTTACTTTTTTATTTTCAGCCGCAACAGAAATGCTTCATCTGTGAAAATTTCATCTACCTAGACATTATGCTTCATGAGATACAGCCTTGTGTCAAACAGACAGACATATAGATAGCGAAAATAGCGTGTTACCCTTTGAATATGGAACCCTAAACACTAATATTTATTGTTCTCCAATCGTAACCACATTGTATTATAGACAGGCCTTTCAAATTTGTCACCCAGCAAAACACAATAAAACGGCTGACATTGACCAAAAATCGACATTATCAGATAAACAATAAAATATCAAAATCACTGGCAAGGTCACTCCACCTGACACGAGAGGTTCCGACGCAGGAATCGAACCGAAACACCCGTGAGTCATGTAATACTGACTCATGTTCATATTTCGTAATTTCGTATAACATGAGCAAAGTATACTGTGTCTCTGCTTCAGGCAAATGTAATTTATTTTAGAAATTGGTTGAAAGTGTCTCATCATAATCCTGCCCTTATACCCTTACTTTGTGAGGATAGATATATGTGTATGTTTGTTAATCTTTCACGCAAAAACTACTGGACGGATTTTGATGAAACTTGGCAGTAACATAACTCATGTATTATAATAACATGTAGGCAACTTTTTAGTAGTTCCGAGTGAAACCGCTGGCGGAACCTAGTAGCTTATATATCAGAATAACATATCATAGGCTACTCATTATCCCAGTCTAGGGAGCAGTTCGCTCGGGAAGCAGGTGAAAACGTGGTGGAAGTTAGTACTGATAATAATTACATTACTGGTTACATTCTATCTTGACAATATATTGTCATTTGTATACATTTGTCATTTTGACAATATATTGTTACCTATCTATCTACTTTCTGTTGATGAAGCTATCAGTGAACAAACAGCAAGTGCCAATAAAACACTTTTGGCAAAACCACACTAGGTCAGGGAGGCCTTGTCACAAAAAGTACATTCTACGCCGCTCTAGTTATACTATTGGGTATTTTAATTGTGTACTGCAAATTGATAGCAAAATCTTAATATAGATACTAATATACAAAAATATTTGACTCTATGTCTGTTTGTTGATCAACCAATTTTACATGACAATCATGTAAAATTAGTACTCAGCTGCATTCAATTAGATAGGCTTGGCAGATTGTGACTGTTAGGTTAAGACAGAAAAAAATATTAAGTATGTTTATGTTTATTGTTAACAGGGTTGGGCAGTATTTGAATTACTTGTAATTAAAATACGTAATTGAAATACAAATACGTATTTGGTATTTGTATTTCAATTACTTCCTTAAAATGTAATTTGTAATTCGTATTTCAAATACCTGACAACGAAGTATTTTGTAATTAGTATTTCAAATACTTGAGGCTTCAAAATACATTTTAACATTAAAATACATTTAAACTTCATTTAGCGATCGTGAGTGTGAGTGCGAGGCGAGAGTGCAATGATGGTAAAGCAGCTATTAGAGTTGGCAACACTGCACTTGTTATCGGAAAAGCGGTTTTTGAAAAATCAACAAAATTAAAATTTCATTCACTTGGTTCAGTATTTTTTATGTTATGAATGAGCATTTTTCGCTTATTGTTTACGTGACCAACAAAGATTTCTCATGTCAGAAAATTAGGTACCTATTGACAAGAATTTGGGTTAAATTTTTGAACTAACAAAGGGTCAAAATGTTGGTTATTTTGTTTTTAAGTCATTCATCATTCATTGTGTGATGGTTTTTGAAGGTTTTTGAAGGCGGGTTTTTTTTTAATAGTTTTAGTAATTATGTAATTTGTATTTTGTATTTCAATTAAAAATGGCTAAAATACTGTATTTTGTATTTTATATTTCAAATACCTTACCTAAAGGTATTTTGTATTTTGCATTTTAATTACTTGCGATACTGTATTTTGTAATTTGTAATTCAATTAAAGCAAAGCATGTATTTTGCCCAGCCCTGATTGTTAAGGAAATGATATATATTAACCCTCTAGTATCTTAGGATCCTATTTCCCAAAATATATTCTCCGATTGGCATTGCTATACTAGGTTGCAACATAAACTAACTTAATCAATCATTGCATACAATGTTTTTGATAAACAAACACCAAATTGAAACCAGCCCTCCACACCTTATTTTTTTAATCAGCTCTTTGACAATGATCGAAAGGAGTGAAAAAGCCAAGGCAAGGGATAACAGGATGTCTACACCATCATAAAATAATTGCTAAATTAAAAAAAGACAAAACTCTTATCTGATAAGAGCGAGTCGTGCATATAATTCGGCCTGCGAGGAAGTCTATATCAATCTTTGTAACACTAGTATTGTTAAACTTAAAAAGAGTCTGTGCGATTACTTCTTTAATCATGTTCAGTAACAAGCACACATTTAATTGTATAATTCGCTCATCAACTTGATTCAATGTTTTGATTTAGGTTTGTATTGGTTAGTAGCTTACTATTGTTCATCTTAGTAGTGAAACCTTGTAATTGGCTATATTCTACTTATATTAATTACTATTGTATTGCCTAGCTGTAAGTTTTCTTAAAATTTAAAATAAAATAAATTCTATTTACTTAGCGAAAATAACTAACAGCCACACACAGGTAACTTTTGGTACACAGGACCATGCCATAGAAAAGCTGACAAAATTAAAAACATTCCTATGGCAATATCTGTTAGATAGCTATCTAGAACCTGCAAAACTGCCTGTAAACCTATCAAAGTAGTTACATAGTTTGAATTTGTCTGTCTGGTGACTTTGTTTTGATTTTAAATGTATATATTTTAGCTGCATTGTTTATTTTGTACCTGTTAAACAAGGCCTTGGAATGACTCACTAAATCACCCATTACTAACATTAAAACAAATTGTTATGCAACTGTAATTGAATAGTTTGCAATTGTTTAAAAAAACTGTAAGAGCTCAGTTTTATTTAAGTGAAAAACTATGGTGGAATAAAAATAGGATTTAAAGAAAAGTAGGTAGCAATCACAGATGCATTTTGTGAACGAAAATATAGAGATTTCAGTGTCAAAAATTAGGTCAGAGTTATTGAACAGGAAAATTTAATTTAGCTCAATTATTATAACAATTTACTTAATATTTCTAACAAATGTCTAGAGGTGTGATCACAGACAATTTTCACGGCTATTTAAATAAAGAACAGTAGTAGAACAAAGAGCTGTGATGTGTTTTGAATATCACAACACCACTGGGTGTGTTCAGCACTAATTAGTAAACCAGACTTGTCCTGCCCCCAAGGTCATTAGTAACACGTGTTTTTTATCTCTAACATCGCTCCATAAACAATACACAACACTGAATACCTTTATTGTTGAAAATTCTGACGATTATCAACATTTTTTACCACCATGAAAAATAGTTTGTATGACAAACGGGATTTATATTGTCATTTTTTGTATCTAAACGACCGAGAAAGTGTGAGATTTGTGTCTTTATTGACTAAAATGCGAGTAAATGTTAGAATAAAGTATTTTAGAAAGGCCCCCTACCTTGTATACATCACCGTAGGTTCCCGAACCGATTCTCTGTATGAGTTCATATTCATCTTGTGGATTCCTCCGAGATATATCCGAACTCAAAACACCACCACTATGCGCCATAATCACTATTGAACACTAAACTAACATTTATCTACACTTTCATCTCATCATTCACATAATTATTAACACAAAACGTCGTGAAATTAATTATTTTTCTATCACTCGACATCGTCTGACGTTTGCCACAGTGCCATTCTCGGTATTGCCATACACTGAGTTTAAAAACTACACTACAATGAATTGTTTTCTACTACTTGGTGGTTAGATTCGATCGACCATTTAAGTAGTTATAATTCTCCAAATAAACCTTATCCATGTGAAAATAGTTAAAAGATTTTTTTGCAAAATGGGCAACTACTCTTTCTAAAGGGTAACATGCTTATCAGATCGCATGAATGCATATTTGTAAATAAATTACCAAAGAACCCGTTATTAACTGGTAGCAACATCGACGGATGCTGTCATTATATGCCATAGAGATTTCATTGTTGCTTTTTGGGAACCATAGTATTTTTTGAGATATCTGAGTTTTGATCTCGGATATCGAAGCCAACGCCTATAAAGTTATTATACCCTACATCGCGCGAAACGAGGACTTGCCCTTTATTGCTCTACTATTAGTAGATATTAGGGACTACACACACTTATTCAGCTCCATTCGCGTTTCGCTGAACGATTTTGGTCACACTTATACAGCGCATTCAGCGTCGAACGCGGCGGAACAGCGCTGATCGTGGCAGAAAAACGCTGAACTCTATCAGAAAAGCACTCGCAAGATAAAAACACATTTGTTCTCATTTCATACTCGTTTGCCGCGAAAGCTGAATAGACGCGGAAAGCTGAAAGGATTCGTACGCGTCTTCATACAAAATCGTTGTTTTCTATGGGCAAAAGCTGAATAGAGCTGAATAAGTGTGTTTAGTCCCTTACGCCTCGCAGCGTTTTACCTATTTAGTACTAAAACCACCAAAACCGTCAAGTCTGTTAGTTAGTCCTGATAGTGATTGGACAAGAAATCTGACTTTGAGGGCGTCACAACTTGAAATACGCCAATGCTCTATGCCCAGCAAATTATTTTTAATATTCCAAAATAACGGTCAGTACAACGTCAGTACCTACATCACGCAAACCACATTTTTTACAACTAGCTGTTTCTCGCGGTTTTACCCGCGTGGACACTAACCAGCTAAGATGTAGCCCATATTACAAACAAAGCATAGAACATCCTCTTTTTTGGAAGTCGGTTAAACGCGATCGACTCTTATACGTATTATACTAGCTAGCACAATATATTTTTGGGTAACACTCTGCTTCTATATAAATAACGCGTTCAGAAAACTGATGGGGCTGCCATGGCGCTGCAGTGCATCATCGATGTTCGCGCTTGCGCATGTAGATTGTTTCCACACTATAATGCGTAAGCGCGCAGCATCTCTGGTAGCGCGTGTCATGGCCAGCCCCAACAGGATTCTGAACATGGTTGCAAACCGTTTCGACTGTCCATACATTAATCATTGTCTACAGTTTCATTCACCCCTGTACCGACCACTATATTAATTTTATTTTTGAACCTGCACCCCCTTTGTTTTTGATTTTAAATATTTGTAATTGATATGAGTTATATTGTGCTCGAGATAAAATAAATAAATAAATAAATGCGATTATTATAGTTTCACAGAACGCAGGGGCGTTCTGGCCTTATATGTATAGAATGGAAATATACTGTTTCGTTGCTTTTTATATACGAAAAGTTTCAGTTCTGAAACTCCACTCAACCATCAATAAAACCAATAGAATAATGTTAAAATGGTATATTTATTACAATCCAATATCTCCAGCCGGCATCCATGTAACGTCTTACAAAATTTGTTTTACGCCGACATCATTAACTAACACTTTATTATAAAACTAGCTTCTGCCCGCGACTTCGTACGCGGACCATGTCGCTTATGCCAGCGACAATGGGTCGTCAAAATCAAAGATCTGGAACGTCTGATGTCGAATTTTAGGAGTCCGGGTTGCGCGAGACGATTCGAGACGTTTCAGATCTCTCATTTTTGTAAGTCAAACAACTTTTACTAAAATGTCACTTTTACTAAAAGAATCATTCAAATCCGTTCAGTAGTTCTGAACTACTGGGCGGATTAGCGTGTACAAACAAACAAACCAACACTTCAATAACGAATTACTTCCATACAAACTTTCAACCCCTGTTTTACACTCCTAGAGGTAGATTTTGGTAAAATCCGTTCTTAGATAATGTCTACACCCTATGACGGACCTGTCTGCGAAATTTCATGTCTCTTACTTCAAAAACATAGTACTTCGATACAAACTATCAACCCCCGTTTTACACCCCTAGGGGCTGATTTTCGTAAAATCCGTTCTTCAATAATTTCTACACCCTATAACGGATCTATCTGCTAAATTTCATGTCTCTTACTTCAAAAATATAGGACTTCGATACAAACTCCCAACCCCCGTTTTACACCC
>NWSH02000571.1:324111-343094 GCA_002382865.2 Heliothis virescens
AACCCCTTTTTTACCCCTTAGGGGTGGAATTTCCAAAAATCGTTTCTTAGAGTATTTTTACACCCTATGAGGAACCTACCTGCCAATTTTCAAGTTGGAAGGTGTTATAGTGTCCGAGATTTCATTGTTAATCAGTGAGCTTTCATATTACCGCGGTTTTACTCGCGTCCCGTGGGAACGACTTGCCATACCCGGATAAAATATAGCCTATGTTACCCACGGATAGTGTAGCTTCCCAACAGTGAAAGAATTTTTCAAATCGGTTCAGCCGTTTTTGATTCCATCGCGAACAGACAAACAGACAAACAGACAAACAGACAAACAGACTAACAGACAAACCGACAAACAGACAAAAATTTTAAAAACGATTGTTTTGGCTTCAGTAGCATACAAATAATGCATAACATTAATTTTTTCGAAAAAATATTCAATGTAAAGACACGGCTCTGTCTACAATTTTATTATATGTATAGATTATATAATCTTTTGGTACAATCCATTTAAGTGCACTTTTACAAACTTTACGACTTACGTGACGTAAAGGCTACTCGAGTTAAGCATTCGGGGAAATTTAAAATTTCCGAAACAAAAAGTATATCGTAATACGCGTCGGCACTAGCATACCTTTGCTTAAAACATGGCTCTTCTGACTGGCTGTATAAATTAAGATCTTTGCTTCAAAACATTCACAATCTATGGACTAAATATCATTGAGGTGTATAAAATTACAATGGATTGCTCATAATTGTTTGTAAATTGCAACAACATACAGTCTAGCACCAGTACTCCCACACTGATTGTATGGTTAAATAATACTACTACTATAAAAGGTATTGGACTGAACTAACGATGGATGTAGCGACCCATTCAATAAATAATCCATACAAAATCTATATACCCGCCCCAGTGTAGGAGTACTTGATACTAATGAAACACTTGTATAAGCTATATAATCTAAAATCGGAATCCGTAATATATATTTGAGCTAATATATATATATATAACAAAATTTGCTGGCATGTACTACATACTATAATATCTATATCTTTCGTCAATATTACATGCAAATAATTCCTTGTCGGCAGTATTTCGCTAATCCTTCGGGATTTTGTCACTCACAACAATAACTGAAGTTATTTTTGCGCTGTGAGTGAATGAGAGAGCTGTGTGCTCAATCACTCTCCCTAATTTAGAAGAACAGCCGAAATGCAATACATATGACACTATATTTATTGATATTAATCAGTCATACAACTGAATTTGGCGCACATATTAGTTTTAACAACAATTTACATCATTAAAGTTTAACAGCATGCAACAATTCATTTGTAACTAAATTTTTGAAATTCAAAACATACACAGTCAAGCTTAATTCGCTAATATTAGAATATTTATCATCAGTGCCTTATCGTATCACGATGTAATAGAGTAACGTGAGACTTTGACAATTGAGACTATTTCCTTCAAATTTGATTATAAATAATATTTTTTTATAACTCTTCCACCGAATTTGTACTAAATGCTATCCATAGTATATTTACAGGGAAGTGAGCCCAAAACAATATAGTTTTTTATTTGGTAAAAGCGCTTATAACGACAAAAGAAGTAGATTAAGGTTGTGTATGGGTTGTTTAAGTCTTTTTTTTTCTGTTAAAAGTGTTATAGAGATATAAATAGATCGTAGAGATTACTTGTCCCGACAGCAAGCAGATGAATGGAAAATATTTTTTTTGGTATTTTCTGCTTTAGATAGAATAGAAACCGAACCCCAATTTTATTTTGGAAGAACAAGACGACGACACCACAGACTAAAGTATGACTCAAAGACAACAAACAATATAAAAAACTTTCTACTCATTATAATTACTAGATAATTTTTAAACAACCCGTATACAAAATAGGAAGTATTTATATGTGATTTGAAACAATTACAAATAATTTAGAACGCGTTATATATAAGCGGAATTTCCAAGCTTGCTTTGGCACTTTCACCATAAATAAATATATATATATTCATTTTTTTTACATTTTTTGCAAAGTGGAAGAATGAAGTATGTATTGTAATACAAACGCCTATTATATCGAAGGGAACATTTACAAATTTAACCTATTATCCTATTCAAACAAATATACACACACAAACAAATTAATTCATTTTTTATCTATAGTTACTGAAAGAGATCTGTGAACGATTTTGATATTTACGAGAACTTGACATTGAGTGACGGATAATTTAGTTAGTCTATGAAGATTTGATCAGATGAGAGATTGTCGAGGCGATGGGATGGTTAGATAGTGGAGCATCCGACCGCCACGTTAGCCACATCGCCCACGTGAACAAATCACAACAAAGCAAGATACTGCAGCGCCATGAAACAATAAATTACATTAATTCACAAAACAATTTACTCTCATCTACAGATAAGTGCTCAATCACACCAATTTACCTATTTCTTTAATTAATTATTTTTTTAATTATTCTAATCAAAAAATACATAATAACCAACTTCAAAGAATTAATTCTAATGGTAATAATAGGGAAAAAAGTATCTTAAAAATTAATAGTAACATTAAATAAAAGGATTAAAAAATAAAAACATGTCTAACGTTATTTTCACGAACTAGTTTTTCTCAGAGGCTTACCTACACACTTTAAAGAAATATAACTTACTCTCGTTTTTCGTCGTCGAATAAATAGTTTTATTTCCTCTATCGTGAGCGAAGCGTCCATAATTTTATTGCATCACTATTTGTCTCATTTGGAATTTGAGGTTAGCGGTCGCCATATTGGAGGGGAGGGGGTGTAACTAGAATATTATATCGCGGCGCAACAGTCTATGAACGAAATGGGTTGCAGCAGATGTGCCTGTTCAGCGCTGTGCCTGTTCACCGGCGCGAGCGCGCGGCGCGGGGGGCGCGGGCGGGGGGCTTCCTGGCGCGGCCGGCTGGCGCTTTAGCCTTCGCATTCCGCCGCTTGGCCTTGGTCGACAGGTCACTAGCTCTGGAGTCCACGGACAGCAGCTGCGGCACTTCGGACGGCGACAGCGACACCTCGAGCCGCCGCCGCCGCGACCGCGTCATCCTCACATTAGTCTCAGACACATCTTCAATTTTCACAGGAACATTCTTCGCCTTCGTTTTCCTAGCGCGCACTACCTTCCGTTCTTCAACTACTGGTTCGGGACTGGCCTTACGCGAAGACCTTTCGTTCTGTCCCTTCTCTCTCAGCACGGGTTTAGTTAGTTCCTCATATTTCCGCTTCCGCGTCACTCTAGTCACCACCGTCTTTTCATTCTCTATAGATTCTTTAGTAGCCCTATTCTTCTCTGTAACACTCTTACTTCTAAGCACACGTTTTTCCACTTCCTTAGTCTTGCGGCCGCGGGTGCCATTTTCTACTTTACTGCGCAACTCCCTCTCACCGTTGACCTCCTTTTTGGTCTGTCTGGTCTCAATTTTTCTGCGTTTCCTTGGGACGGGGGATTTGGATTTTTTGGCGCGGCTCGTTTTAGGGAAGGCGACCTCTGTGCCGTCGAGGCCTTGACTGCTTTCTATGTAGATGTAGTCGTCTAATTTGGATCTAGATTTGGCGTATGTCTTTTCTACTGGTTTGACTGTTGGTACATCGTCGTCTATGTCTGTGTAGGTTGGTTCTGAGGATTCGGTGACCGGTGTCTCGATGGTGTTGGCCTTGATGAGCTCGACGTCGTTCTCTATGGAGTTCTTGTTGATCCTGCTCTGCAAGGAGTTGATGGTGTCGATGATGGAGCAGTCCTTGTCGTCGGTCTCGGTGCTGTCGGACTGCGAGGTGCCAGCTTCCGAGGCGCTCGACTCCCGGTGCTTGTTCTTGTATCGACGCTTGTATAGGTCCGCTTTGGTCATGTCCTGTGGAAACATGTGGAGTTAGTGAGAGAAAATGAGTCAGAAAATTATATTAAGAATTTAACTTTATGTTCTTTAGAAAAAGTTTTTATGTCATATTTGGACTTTTTGTAATACTTGAGATTGAGGTGGGTTACATACACTATTTAGCTAAAGGCAACCAGTCATGGATGTTTATTGAATGATTACGGTTAAGTTATCATTATAGTGAAATGGCGCACCACCTTTAGTTCTTTGTCCCACTTATAAAAGTAAAAAAATCGCTCCGACTTCCAGAATCCATGTCAAACTTGTTGGAATGTATGCAAAATTCAAACATGTTTTCCGATATGAAGTAGATTCAAAATACACAGCAAGGTAACTCACAGCTAGCTTGAAGCTGTTTGTGTCTGTGGGGATGGAGACGCCGAGCGCGGCCAGCAGTTCGTCGGTGCCGAAGCGGCGCAGCGGGTCCACCGCCAGCAGCCCCAGCACGATGCGCTTGCTCTCCGTCGATATCTGCTCCCAGATCGCGCCTGGACACACCACAAGTTGTTATTTTTTTAGTTAAAGTAAACATTTTGTTCAGGAAAAAAATTGCGAGGTTATGCCTAAAATCGTAAGGTACAAAACTAATGTATCCAAGTCTATAAATTATTTAAAACACAAGCTTTTTGATTATACGATTCATATTTCAAACATTGACGGACGAACAATAATATCTACTAATTTACTTATTTTTTGGCAGTTTGTTGGTGAACCAGATAAAAAATGATTCAGTCATAATTCTTCTATTGTTAGTTCAAATACATCTTAAAATTTTAAGATTGAAATTTCACAATCCACCACCCACTACAGAAAATTATCCAAAAAGCCATGGCATACTAAACATTATTTAAATACAAAATAATACAAACCATCCATAGTAAAGTTGCCGGTCCTGATCCGGTCCATGAAGGCTGTGATGGGCTCTTTCTTGGATATCGGCTGGAAGGGCGCCTTGCCGCATAGCATGTAGTACTGTAGGATAAATATATTCTTGTTATTACTATTGTTTTGTCGTTAATATATAGTAGATTAATTAATGAATTACTAGGAAAACATGATAGTTCGTACAAGGAAACTATAAAAAATTGCAACCATTTCGACACATGTACTATCTGACATAATTAATTGACAGATAGTGCGAAAGAAAGAAAAACCATCAAAAAAGACGCATACAAAATGGACATTATCTGTTAAAAGATTTAGAACTTTATTTGAAACCTATGTAACTGACCGTTAGAATTGTTTTCAGAACAATGTTCCGTGACGGCTAAAAGTATGGTGAAGAAGTATACAAGATAAGACAAGTCAGCATCTGCCTAGCCTTTTCCCAACTATGCTGGGGTTGATTTCAGTCTTCATTTTTTTTATTCATATCTTTAATTCAGGCAAGAAGGGCGCATAGAAAATACAGGTTAAACAAGGTGCAGGGATTAAAGGTAGTAGTATGACAATAGTAAGAAATACGTACATATACAACGCCAAGGCTCCACAGGTCGCACTGGGGCCCGTAGCCGGGCGCCGCCGCACTGCGGGCGCGGGACACCACCTCCGGCGCCGCGTACGGCAAGCTGTAACAAAACATACATTATATTATTACAAATCATTACTTTTCATTACAAACAGTCAAATGTTATGGATTTTTCTATTAATACAAAGGGACAGCTCAAAATATTTACAACCAATATTCAAATAAAATATTTTTATCAAAGGACGACTTTTATTGACTGTAAAACAGAAAAAAAGTAATAAAGGAGCGTCTGTTCAAAAGAAACTTGCTATGCTAAACAAACATTGAGAAAATATAAAAATATATATTTAAATCATTTTTTTCATTCAAATAATTCATTATGAATACGATAATATTAAAACGTTGAACAGTATTTTTGTTCAATTACCTGAAGCAAGGCGTCATCATGCGCGGCCTGTCCTCCGCGCAGTCGGGCGTGCGGCGCGCGAACCCGAAGTCCACCACCTTCACCTTCGCCTCGCTCAGCCGAGACGTCGTCAGCAGAATGTTCTGGAAATAACACCATTAGATTAACATAGGAAACTTGTTAGAAGACAAAAAATATTAGATGTATACTTCAGTATCTAACCGCGTTACCGCGGTCCTGGCACACAAAGGGCTTCCGAGGGAACATGGTGGGTTTTACTCAGTAAGAGCCTGACTCTCCCTCACGCTGTCACCCACAGCCGGACATCTGATAATTTCCCACGGATAAAAAAAAATAAAAGCACCCGAATTGAAGAACCTCCTCCTATATTAAAAACTCGGTTAATAAAGGCGGACTGTACATAAAAGTGTTATATACAGGGTGTCAAAAAGGAAAATTACTTTAACCGTCAATATCTCCAAAACCATTGAGTTTTCAGATATGGTATAAGGAAGAATATATAATAATAATATATTTTTAACAGGGTGACAGCGTGAGGGAGTGTCAGACTTTTACTTACTAAAACCCACCGTGTTCCTTCGGGAGCCCTTTGTGTGCCAGGGCCGCGGTAACTCGCGCGAACAACCCGCAGCCCCGACGGGTTCTGGCTCTAGTGGGCCCCGCAAGGGTTTGCTGACACTCTCTAAGGAGGGCGCCGCCGACACGGGCCTGTCGTCTCTCAGGAGACGGAAGGACGATGAGCCACCCGAAACTCACCGCCCACAGACCCACGCCTACACCGGCCGGGAGTCGTCTCTCGACACCCGACGCCCGTGGTGTCTACCAGGTCCACGGCAACGGCCGGGATGGCCGGGGCGGACTCGCAGCCGCTTCGCTGCCTCCTTCTCCAGCATAACTGCTTCACAGAAGCCTGTCACTATGTATACTGACCTCGGGCTTGAGGTCCCTGTGCACGACACGGCGCGAGTGCATGTGACGCAGCGCCAGCGCTAGCTGCGCCAGCAGCCGCCGCGCCAGGCGCTCCGCCACGCCGCCCGTCAGCACGGCCGCCAGCTCCCCGCCCTGTGCTAGCTCTGTCACTATGTATGTGAAGGCCTGGAAGGTAAATAAAAATGATATTGACACGTGTAGCGCGGTTTTAAATAACAGTGCGCACTCGCGCGGTTAGGTCGGGCGGCTACGAAGACGACGACGACGACGAAGGCGTGCGCGTGGACCATTAGCCGGGTCCACACCGAACGATCCATTGGGCTCCGATCGCGCGCGGCAGGAGCGCGAGCCACAGCTGCAGGCGGTGTGGACGTGCCGCGCGCGATCCATGCGCACGTATTGGAGCACGATCCACGCTCATCCATCGCGGGATCGATGGATCATTTGGTGTGGACCCGGCTATTTGCCGCGGCTCTCGCTCGTTCCTTGCATATTCATTGTGATTTGTGACTAGACCACTCACTGTAGTTACGTGACATTATATTCATTTTTTCCCAAAACCCCCTTTGTTTTAATAGTGCAACGTGTCCCGCATTCATAACACCTACACTATACATTTTAATAATAGTAAAATTCTGGATAAAATCTGCCTAGCCTTTTCCCAACTATTTTTAGGTTCGGCTTCGGGTCTAACTGGATGCAGCTGGGAACCAATTTTTTACGTGGAGCGACTACCTGTCTGACCTCCACAACCCGATACCCATTGATAAGAATTGATATCAGACTTTTTGGCTTCTGACTACCCGTAACGACTGCTAAAGATGGTCAAATCACAGTCGGGACCACCAGTTTATCGTGCCTTCCGAAACACGGAAGAACTCGTTATAACAAGATAGTCACCCATCCACGGATCGATGATCCACGCGGCCTTGACTTAACCACGAACTCTCGTGATGTTCCACAAAATTATATTCCACGGAAAAAAAATTGCACATGATCTGATTACCCCTCGAAAATTATGCGCTAATGGAAAATCACCCTGTATACACTAACATTGGATATACTTTTATAATTAAAAAAAAAGCTTTACTAAAGAATTTATTTGACTATTCCTTTTGCTGAGTATAAAATATATAGACATCCAAATCGAAAACCTTCTTTTCGGGTAGCTTAAAAATTACAAGTGGTGCAAGATGGGGCATTTCTAGAACTGTATTTTTAAGAGTCGGATTCAGCCGAATGTAGTTAACAGATTATTTTACTCAGAAACACGGAAACAAGATAATATTTCTACAAAATATAATAATACTTACAGAATCATGGAACACTTCATGCAGTGTGATGATGTAGGGGCATCCTTGACACGCCTTCAATAGTTCTATCTCTTGCTTAATGTCTTTTTTCTGCGTTGATATGATCTGGATAACAAAATAGAATACGATTAATAACCTTATATGTGTTAGTTATTTTAAGAACGGGATATTGAATGTTTTTAGTGTTAGGTAATTTTAAGTGTGTAAATATTATAAAATAGATAAGTTCTTTGTAAATATTAAATCAATCTTTCAAATAAATCTTATTGATATTGAATGAGCATAATTTTATTTTTTTCTTTCCAAAAACATAGAAAACTTGGTATTTCTAGCAGAGCATTCTCGTCTCAAAAGACCTTCTAAGACAGCGATATAATAAAAGTAGCCTTTATCCGCACAAAATTTTCTCACAATTGGTTCAACAATTTGCCGTGAAAGATTAACAGACTTTCACATTTCTTAATAAACCATTTTTGTTGAAATTAAGAGTAAATATAGATGGTCCTACCTTGACAGCATATTCCTTGCCAGTCTGTCTGTGTATGCACTTCCTACACACGGAATATGAGCCGTCACCGAGTAATGGAGTGCTGAGTTCCACCGCATACTTCTGGAAGAACGGCGAATCCTGGAAAAAAAGAACAAGTTAATTTTTATGTCACTCGCTGCAGGTTTAATCTAGGTGATTAAACCTGCAGCGAGTGACATACAAACCCTAGTGTCAGAGTTTACTCAAATCCGCCTGACGGCCTCTGACGTGGAATTATAACTACGACTGCTACTGAGTAGCATTCGAGGACGCCGGCTTTACGTGAACTCCCAGGCACTGGGGGGTCGCCACCTTCCAAACTCCAGGCTGCTATGTGAAAGTTTCTAAAACCCCCAAAGCGATTTCGACCTGACCCGGGAATTTACAGACTTGGTTAAGTAATATGGTTGAAAATCAAGTGTTACCTTAGCGACCCATCCTTTGAGCTTGTCGTGTCTCTGTCCGGTCGCCTGCATCCATATTTGATCTGATATAACGTTCTCCGAGAACAATATGCTGGGCGCCACGTATGAGTAGCCTGCAAAATAAATACAAAATTTTAGTCTTTTACTGAGAGATTTCATTTGAAGTTTGACGGCCAGTTTCAGGGGGTTCCAGATAAAGTTCTAGATAACTATCTGACAGATAGTGCCATAGAAATGTTTTTAGTTTTGATTATATTCTATGGAGTTATCTATTAGTTCTAGAATTTTATCTGGAACCTATGGAAATAGCTGTGAATGTTGAATTGAGTATTTTTTGCTGATTTTGTCATAATATTCTATCCATAGATTCTATGCATTTTTGAGATTATGAAGTAATCTTATAGAGATATGCACCGTCAAAGATTTGAGGCTATTCTGCTGGTAGGATCCTGGATTAGGGAGGAGGGAAAGGAAACGGATATAATGGTGGATAGAATAAGAGATATACATTGTTATAGGGTTAAAAAACAGATTAATATCGAGCTCAATAACCATCAAAATATCCAGTAGCTAACCAAGATCTGCCAAAATCACCAGCTACTCACCAAGGAACAACTTATCGTGATGCTTAGGCGCCTGCGCAGGCGAGTCGGTGGGCGGCATGCGCGTGAACTCGTCGGCGAAGTTGCACGTGTCGGCCGCGTGTGTCAGCACCGGTACGAACGGGGCTGGGATCTCGCGGCGAGCTACCGCTTCCCAGTCCAAGTTCTATACGAAATGAGTATGGTTAAAGGGGTATTTTATCTTCTAAAGTTTGCTGTGAAGGTTTTGACTGCAGTATGAAAACTTGACGCCAGGGTTGGGCAAAAAGACTTAGGGTCCGTATCACAGGTTCGAAGTAAAGTTCAGTATCAGACAGATAATGCCAAAGATTTTTTTTTAATTATGACTACTTTGCTTTACCTGTCAGATAGCTATCTGGAACTTTATTTGGAAGCTGTGAAATTGGCTCTAGGTCTTTCTGGCACTTCAAATTGTTACTCTTTTCTTTTATTACCTTTTAATTTACGAAGAAGATAGCAAACTTCCGCAAAAGTTCTGGCGTCAAGTTTCTTAGAAGAGTTTTAATTCTTCTTCAATAAAGAAAAGGCAATTCTGATTTCAGGACCAAACTTTGAACTGTTAGTACTTTCTTCAACTTTTTTATGGTAGTTTTGTTATCAAAACTCATGGTGCTATCGAACTAACCTCGGAACATATATCTAACCTGGAAAAACGGATGCCTCTTGAGTTCCTCAGCATCATGCTCGCCACCACCGAGCCGACGGCGCGGGTCTTTTACTAGTAATCTGTGAAATAAACAAAGCTTTATTAGAAGATTGAAAGAAACCTGAAGTATAATAACTTCTATAAATGAGGTAGGTCTCTAAGACGAAACTTATGTAGACGGAAATATCAGTGGCAACTTTAGCGGCACTTTGACTTTGACTTTGACAATGTTAAATGGTTGTCCTTCACCCAGATTTTGTCCTTGATTCATCCACATTCCATAGTCTACGAGTAGTCTAGCCACCAGGATTGAAATCCTTACATCATATAACTGGCCTAATGACCACGTGGAAACCACTTACTTCCTAATAAAGTCCTGGACCTCCGGGCTGACATCGGGCGGGACGGGGTAGCTGCACCTCACGATACGCTTCGTGATCTCCTGCTGCGTGTTCTTCTCGCCTTCTACCGTGAAGGGGGAGGCTCCGGTCAGCAGTTCGTATGTCAACACGCCCACTGACCACCAGTCTACTGCCTGTGAACAAAGAGAAGATGGTCTTAGTAAATTATACATATTAAGAAAGATGATAAATTGATGCCAGTATGTCTGACAATCACTTTTTTCAGGGAAATCATCAGAATGCCCCCTCCCGCTGTAGGTGACAGCGTGGANGAAGAACGGCGAATCCTGGAAAAAAAGAACAAGTTAATTTTTATGTCACTCGCTGCAGGTTTAATCTAGGTGATTAAACCTGCAGCGAGTGACATACAAACCCTAGTGTCAGAGTTTACTCAAATCCGCCTGACGGCCTCTGACGTGGAATTATAACTACGACTGCTACTGAGTAGCATTCGAGGACGCCGGCTTTACGTGAACTCCCAGGCACTGGGGGGTCGCCACCTTCCAAACTCCAGGCTGCTATGTGAAAGTTTCTAAAACCCCCAAAGCGATTTCGACCTGACCCGGGAATTTACAGACTTGGTTAAGTAATATGGTTGAAAATCAAGTGTTACCTTAGCGACCCATCCTTTGAGCTTGTCGTGTCTCTGTCCGGTCGCCTGCATCCATATTTGATCTGATATAACGTTCTCCGAGAACAATATGCTGGGCGCCACGTATGAGTAGCCTGCAAAATAAATACAAAATTTTAGTCTTTTACTGAGAGATTTCATTTGAAGTTTGACGGCCAGTTTCAGGGGGTTCCAGATAAAGTTCTAGATAACTATCTGACAGATAGTGCCATAGAAATGTTTTTAGTTTTGATTATATTCTATGGAGTTATCTATTAGTTCTAGAATTTTATCTGGAACCTATGGAAATAGCTGTGAATGTTGAATTGAGTATTTTTTGCTGATTTTGTCATAATATTCTATCCATAGATTCTATGCATTTTTGAGATTATGAAGTAATCTTATAGAGATATGCACCGTCAAAGATTTGAGGCTATTCTGCTGGTAGGATCCTGGATTAGGGAGGAGGGAAAGGAAACGGATATAATGGTGGATAGAATAAGAGATATACATTGTTATAGGGTTAAAAAACAGATTAATATCGAGCTCAATAACCATCAAAATATCCAGTAGCTAACCAAGATCTGCCAAAATCACCAGCTACTCACCAAGGAACAACTTATCGTGATGCTTAGGCGCCTGCGCAGGCGAGTCGGTGGGCGGCATGCGCGTGAACTCGTCGGCGAAGTTGCACGTGTCGGCCGCGTGTGTCAGCACCGGTACGAACGGGGCTGGGATCTCGCGGCGAGCTACCGCTTCCCAGTCCAAGTTCTATACGAAATGAGTATGGTTAAAGGGGTATTTTATCTTCTAAAGTTTGCTGTGAAGGTTTTGACTGCAGTATGAAAACTTGACGCCAGGGTTGGGCAAAAAGACTTAGGGTCCGTATCACAGGTTCGAAGTAAAGTTCAGTATCAGACAGATAATGCCAAAGATTTTTTTTTAATTATGACTACTTTGCTTTACCTGTCAGATAGCTATCTGGAACTTTATTTGGAAGCTGTGAAATTGGCTCTAGGTCTTTCTGGCACTTCAAATTGTTACTCTTTTCTTTTATTACCTTTTAATTTACGAAGAAGATAGCAAACTTCCGCAAAAGTTCTGGCGTCAAGTTTCTTAGAAGAGTTTTAATTCTTCTTCAATAAAGAAAAGGCAATTCTGATTTCAGGACCAAACTTTGAACTGTTAGTACTTTCTTCAACTTTTTTATGGTAGTTTTGTTATCAAAACTCATGGTGCTATCGAACTAACCTCGGAACATATATCTAACCTGGAAAAACGGATGCCTCTTGAGTTCCTCAGCATCATGCTCGCCACCACCGAGCCGACGGCGCGGGTCTTTTACTAGTAATCTGTGAAATAAACAAAGCTTTATTAGAAGATTGAAAGAAACCTGAAGTATAATAACTTCTATAAATGAGGTAGGTCTCTAAGACGAAACTTATGTAGACGGAAATATCAGTGGCAACTTTAGCGGCACTTTGACTTTGACTTTGACAATGTTAAATGGTTGTCCTTCACCCAGATTTTGTCCTTGATTCATCCACATTCCATAGTCTACGAGTAGTCTAGCCACCAGGATTGAAATCCTTACATCATATAACTGGCCTAATGACCACGTGGAAACCACTTACTTCCTAATAAAGTCCTGGACCTCCGGGCTGACATCGGGCGGGACGGGGTAGCTGCACCTCACGATACGCTTCGTGATCTCCTGCTGCGTGTTCTTCTCGCCTTCTACCGTGAAGGGGGAGGCTCCGGTCAGCAGTTCGTATGTCAACACGCCCACTGACCACCAGTCTACTGCCTGTGAACAAAGAGAAGATGGTCTTAGTAAATTATACATATTAAGAAAGATGATAAATTGATGCCAGTATGTCTGACAATCACTTTTTTCAGGGAAATCATCAGAATGCCCCCTCCCGCTGTAGGTGACAGCGTGGAGGAGTGTCAGACTTTTGCTGACTAAAACCCACCGTGTTCCTTCGGGAGCCCTTTGTGTGCCAGGGCCGCGGCCACAACCCGCAGCCCCGACAGATGTCTGACAACCACTTTAAGTAAGGAGGTCGTAGTATTATTAGATAACTTGGTAGAGAACACATAGGCATATTGTTCGGAGTGAAGCACAGCCCGGCAAGATTGGAAGTCAATCCCAATAATGACTTTAGAACCTCTTGGATCTGGATGACGAAAAGACCTTACTTCTACCAGTTCCTATAAAAGACCAAACAAGCCAACCAAACAATTCAGCCCTGAATAATATTCAATATACTCCAAAAACCCCGTCATTATAGGAAAGTGAGGTCCTACAGCGATGCATTACTGGCACGGTCATTACCAAGCGTTAGTTTGATCGATAAACTGAAGATTGGCCTTGGATAAAACAAATGAGAATATGGCCGCCTCATTTTCAGACGCTGCTTCGATTAAAAAGATATTGAAAGTGGTAATTAAGTTGTCATCTACAGATTATGGAGAGGTTTTCTAGTTTTACGAGATTTTGTAGTAGATATTTCACGCGATTTCACTACTACTTTACGCACACGGATAAAACAATGTTCGTCCAAAAAATTCAATTTTACTCCACACTAAATGTAACATACAAATACAGCCAATTCTAATAATGGTGCATACTTCATAATACTCAGGTACAGAGTACATTTCTCACACATTCCATTGAACGTGGTATTAATTAAGAGAATCAGCATAAAATAATTCCGCTTAACGATAACTGTGCTAATCATAACATCTATGTAGATACGTCTTCTTGGCATTGGAATTCACGTGTCGTACAAGCTCAAAGATAGCTAAATACACGTGCAAAATAGTCGCACGTACGATATGAACACAAATATGTACTAAAGTACTACAAATAAATATCGATATTTAAATTAAATTCTGAAAATAGATCTGAGAAAAATTCTATGAAAGAATTTTCCTTCGAGCGTATTTTCTTCGTTCGTCGGTTCATTTCCGAGTTGTCCCGATGTTGGCCGATGTCGCACGAACGTGTGCACGAGTCGGTTTCCTGAGGAACCTTGGCGCACGATATTAAAGTCGCGACATAACGTACCTAGTGTATTGTAAACAACTTTTTTAAGTACCTTCAATGAAAAGAAAGAAAATTTAATCTTTAGTTGAATGTTTTTTTCCACTCATTTTGGTTTCAAGCCTAATTGGGGATGTTTTTCTTATTTACTTTTTTGCGGAATACTCAAAAGTAATGTAAACAAGCTGTTCACACAAGCATAGACAAATTGTAGGTTATTTCAGTAACCCCTTTTATCACCATAACGACCTCTTTTCATAATTTGTCCTTTGATAAGACCGCGTCTATATTTAGAAGTGTGAATACGTGAAATATTTATTTTTAGAGTGTTTGTTCGTGCCACGTCTATGTATCTACGAAGTCTGTGTTTACTCGTTTGGAAAGGTTATTTTATAAATAGTAAATATTGAACGAAAGATTATTTTTCCTCATATTAAAAATACAAACAATCAATGCAGGATTTAGTTAGAAAAATATATTTTTTTTATAAATAGTAAATATGGAAAGAAAAAAATATTTTTCCTTGTATTAAAAGCTCAATCAATCAATGATGGGTTTAGTTAAAATTTAACATCTAATATTGGCATATCAATTTTGATTATAACGAACCGGGAAGTAATCAGATATTTTGATAAACATTCACAATGAACATTAATTGTTGCTAAGCAACTGTCTGTTTGTAATTATAAATTAGCAAGTTTGTGTTAAGTTCCTAGAACCGACCTCGAGTTACCTTCCGGGATATATGATGACTTGATGAGTCAAAGTTTATCAATGGGAATGTTTGATATCAAGATTTGAGGAAGGAGGAACAATTTGTTAATTTGTTGACAGTTACCTGATAGAAGAGTTTTCTCTTTCTTTGGAAATAATACAGTTAAGAACAAAGTAATTTATTTTACGTTATCTTCTCATTCAGACAACATTGACCACAAGCTTCATTGTGGCAAACTATGTTTCACGTTCTGCATAATTTTTTAACTAAGGAACCCTAATACTTTCTGCTATCCACTAAGCCTGGATCTATAAAGAAAAGGGATCGGTAAGCTTCCAAAGTAAAGAGGCTCGTCTCTAAACCCTGACCTACTACAACTAAGATTCCTGTACCCCTAGTCCCAGATTACAATAAAGTTTGTAAAGAAACTGTCCAAACTTCCCATTGACTTGGAAATGGAATTTAGCGCCATAAAAGAGATATTAAAAAGAATAGCGGCGCTTCTAATTTTAGAAGCGCCGCTATTCTTTTTAATATCTCTTTGTATTTACTTATAGCAGTTCTTTTGCTATGAAACGAGCATTCAAAAATTTCTAGATACATTTTTTTTGACAGATAGCTAAAATTGCGAACCGTTATGAGCTCTGTACAACAGTTTTCTCCAAGCCATTTTGTAATATATCAAATTAAACTTTAAAGCGTTGGAAATAGAGCTTAGATTTGTTCGTGTGCAACGTCTAGGAATCAAACCTTGAACGTGGAAGGAGCGAGGCCACAGCAGCAGTCTTGCGGAAGGTTACAGTACAACAATGCTACGGAACATAAATCAACTTTATGACAAAAGTAAATAAAGTCTACATTCGTTTGCGTGGTTAAGATCAATTATAACAACATGAAATTTTGAGCTTTATTTTGTAGTCGTTAAGGTTGTAAATGTAATGCTGAGTGGTTGTAAAATCTAGGTCGTTCGGTAGAAGTTTTTGGCAAGTCGGTTGGTTGGTAACAGAGTAAATTTACCGGCGTCGCGGAGAATGTTTGGGCAAGATATCGTTTGTTCTGTTCTTTTTAACTTGTGGGTACTTAGCATTACTGTCACGCTTGAGAATGGGGCGTAGGCAGAATTACTAGTACCTATGGTATTTATTTTTGGAAAAGTGCTTTCTTGGAACAGCCGTCGAGATGAAAATTGGTGGTTTTCAAATAGGTTCTCTCCTACTGCTTGAGCCAATTTTGATTTTGTTATTAGAATATTTATTTTCAGCAGTATTTTAACTGAGGGAAAACGTATACTTTCTTATTTGCATAACTGCAGTATATCTGCCATGTTCTAGCAATAAGTACTTGATATATTGTCTGTCTGTGCTTGGTACCAAAGTAATGTTTACTTGGCAGATAATGTTCTATTGTTTTATTACTAAATTTCTTTTATATTGAAGAATAATTTGACAAAAACATTCCATTGCTTTATTTTATAAAAATATTAAAAAAATCTCTTCTTCATAGAAGTAACAAGACAAGAGCCAAGAATAAATAAGAAATTAGGCAAAACATGACTTAATTCACATTTTCGCAATTCATTAACTAATATGTAACCTAACTAAGTAACCTAAATATCATTAAAGAAAAATAACATGAAATCATACTATGTGAGTGGGTATAACTACCTATACACGATAGTAAATACGACAATTATTCATAAAAACCGGGTTAACGGACACACACAAACATACATACATATGTAAGTACATACATAATTATGTAGTGCTAAACGTTACTACGGTCCAAATGTTTGTATTTGCCTTTCAAATTAGGCTCAAATGACTGGGGTTAATGATGCTTTTCTGTGTCATTTTTCATGGGGAAAATACCCCAGGATGAGGGGGAAATAGGGTAACATTTTATCTTAGAAGCCATATAAAACCAAAGAAATCTACGCATACTTTTAATATAAAGATACAGGCAATTTTATGTATATTTGTTAGCACCCAAAGTCTACGAAACTACTGACCAGATTTTAAAAAATATTTCCTTGTTAGGAAGCTACGCAACCCCTGGTGACACAGTCTTTATTTTATCCAGGTACGGCAAGTTGTTACCACGGGACGTGGGTGAAATCGCAAGAAAGAACTAGTAACTCAATATAATTTGACTTGGAAAGTTCATTATTGTGTGCAGCAGCTAGACAGAAGATTTATTATTAATGACTTGGCTAGTCTAATTCCCTGAAGGATCGGCTGCCAATCTAACTAGATGCAGCTGTGTATCAATATTATATTAAGCGACTGTCTTATGACCTTAGCAACCTAAGCAAGTGGTATACTAAGTGATTATTATACCTATTGTATTATGAGGAAATAATTTGATTTTTCTCTAGACAAAGAAGAGTACTACATAGTTTTTGACAATTAGCTAACAATATTGCCTAGTTTTCATATAAGCATATTGCTAAAAGTAGTAGGTAAAGTTTTTAAGAGGGGGACAAGTGTTGGCAAATATTTGCAAATTGCATTCACCCTTGAACTGCAAAGAGAATAATAATTATAAGTGCAGTACCACTGCATTGTATTGGCATTTACTTATAATTATTTCCTATCAATTTCTTCAACTTCAATATAAAAGGCAACAACAATACGCAAGAAGTTCTAACCTCGTACATTTTCATACATATTTCAACTCAAGTATCAAGAATGTTCAAAAATGCTATTTAAGTAAGAATAAAATGCCCGAAGAGATATATAATGCGAGCCGTTTGGCAACGTCCGGTTCATCCAATGCCAAGCTATGATATGAAATAAGAAAGTCTTATGTTAGACTTGATTATTGTAAGGATTCGCGCACACTGCTGCGCAATCGTTAGTCGCGTTGCATAACTGTGGGTAAGGTTATGACTTAGTTCGATGCATTTGTATATAAATTGGATCAACGAGCATCTGTATGTTCACAATACTTTGAGCTATAAAATATGTCTTACTTTGAATTAATCGTTGTTCATGAGAAGAAAAGAAAGATATAGATTTCGCAAAAGCTATGAGTTCCCACAATGAGCCGGTGTTGTTGGCAGCAAAAATTACAGCTAACCTTAAAACACATATTTAAGAAATCCACGTCATAATAATTGCATCAGAACAGATAGCAAATGCAAAATTTCAGTATTCACATTGACCCAGTGACCCCTTTTTAGAAAATGACCGCACACGATATGGTAAGCGTCAACACACAAATTCACGCTGCACACGACACAAATGAAATATTCAAACTGAAGCAACTGATATCAACACTGTCAAATGCCTATCACGAATCCAAAAAAAAACTGGATATTTCAATATTATTTTAAACTAGCTGTATTCTCGTGATTTCACCCGCGTCCTGGAGGAACCGTTGCCCGAATCTGGATAAAATATAGCTTACCAACAGTGACTTAATTTTTCAAATCGGTTCATTACTATCGGAGCCTTTACCGTACAAAGAAAAAACAATTTTTCCTCTTTCCCATATTAGTATAGACCAGCATTCTGTCCAGAGAAAAAAAAAAAAAAGTGTCTCAGTGTTCAATCCTGGACGTCTTGAAAGTGTGCCAAAGGACAAATTAGCGAAAAATGATCTATTCGACATTAATGACTCAAAAAACTCCATAGAAAAACTCAAGGATAAAACGTTTCTAAGCAAACTTCCTACAAACGCATCTCCAATACCGTTACGTTAGCAAGTAGTAGGCGTGGCTCCCGCAATTTGCATGACATTGAACGAGCCGTATTTCACTAAATTATCGTCAGACAAGGTCAGCCGATGCAGACACGCGTAATACAGTTGATATAGTATTAAATCTATTTGTTTATTGTTTTTATCATCATAAGACCTAAACACGTAGAAGTCGCGTTAGGCCGTTTGTCCACCGCCGCCGTCACCGTCACGTCACCGAGAACGAGATGACGGCGCCG